>CABHPR010153022.1:13257-71759 GCA_902168415.1 Peromyscus melanophrys
ACACACACACACACACACACACACACACACACACACACACACACACAATTATATGTAACAATAAATATTACAGAAGAGGTAATGGAGTTCAGAAGGAATGATGGAAGAAATAGTAGGAGTTGAAGTGGGGAGAGGAAGGAAACAAAATGATGTGAATACAATGCTCATGTATGAAATTTTCAAAACAATAAAGAAGTTAAGCTGGGCAGTGGTGCATGCCTTTAATCCCAGCACTCAGGAGGCAGAGCCAGGTGGATCTCTGTGAGTTCGAGACCAGCCTGGGCTACCAAGTGAGTTCCAGGAAAGGAGCAAAGCTACACAGAGAAACCCTGTCTCGAAAAACAAAAACAAAAAAATTAAATTAAGAATTTTAACCTTCCTAACATAATTTGAAGAAGGGAAAATGGGGATAAATAACACCAATGATGTTTGGATAATGCATCTTGGAATCATATTATTTTATATTTGTCTAAAATTATTCACAATGTTGTATCTGACCTGAAAGCCTAGTTCCCATGCTTTAGCTTCCAGGGTATCAGAAAACACTGCAAGCTGCCAAAGTGGTGAAGCAATTAAAGAATCCTACCTAGCTGTAACACTTGTGAAACTCAATGAGCAGCATGACAAGATATTCATAGAGGTTCAATAAAGCAGCATTCACATAATAGTGGCAACCACCAGTGGTCTAATTGGATTAAAGGCCTATTCAACAGGTTGGAAATCAGCCTTGGCTTTAGAAACACAGCCAGCTTCCTGGGACTAATAAGGACATGGATCTTAGAAAATAATGTACTATTTTACTATTTTACAAGATAAGCATATTTCCTTATTATATTCTAAATCTCATCCTTATACCTGTGGATAAGTGTAACTATAACTCCTCATCAAAGACGCCTCTCTTTACATCAGATGGAGACAATCATGGAAGAATATAACTGGAAACAATGCAAAAATCAATAGGGAGTCCAGGGTCAACAGACATATGTACATCACAGCGCAATTATCTATGACTCAAAGAACATTGATGAAGAGAGGGTGGGAACATTGTAAGAGCCAGGATTCTTGTTGTGAAACAGTCTCTCCTAAAACCAGCTGCACAAATAAGACCAGAATAATGAGACAATAAATAGACATGCTAAGGCATAAAGAGGAAAAATTAATGAAATTCCATCCATCAAAAAAGAACTGTAGGCTACTACTGACTGCTGGGAGAAGGAGAATTAGACTCTTTGAGGGATGATCCCCTTTGTTGGTTGTCTAATGCAGAGTAGTCAGCCCTCAAACTATGTATACCCAAATAACAAATTGAACTCAGCAGGTTGTATTCACATATTTGTGCATATGTGTGTGTTTCTGTCCGTGTGTATAACATACATATATGTTACAGTACCATTAAAGTATTCTATAAACTTGACAGTGTGTGCAGGGTGGTACATGGGACTGGTTAGAGGGAAGGCACCTGAAAGTTCTAGACAGAGGAAAGATTTACCAAAATATAAATAGAAGTTTAGGGGATGAAGAGATGGCTTGAAACTTAAGGAAAAAAAATTTTTTTGGTTTTTTGAGACAAGGTTTCTCTGTGTAACTTTGGCACCTTTCCTGGAACTCTGTAGCCCAGGCTGGCCTCAAACTCACAGAGATCTGCCTGCCTCTGCTTCTAGTGTGCTGGGATTAAAGGCATGCGCCACCACCGCCCAGCTAAAATTTATTATTCTCGCAGAGGACCCAGGTTTTGTTCCTATCACCACATGGTCCAAAATGACAATTTTTGGGGATCCATTGCCCTCTTCTGGAATCCATGGGTACCAGACACAATCTGTGCACATGCACATATGGAAATAAAACACTTGTGCACATAAATAAAAATAATTTCCAAAATTCATTTTATTTTCTTAAATGGTTTACATTTTCAAGAGGTTATTTTTACTGCGTTATGGACAACTGCAAAATTAACAGTAAAGGCAAAAATCAGAGAAATCACAGAATTCAGCAAATTAAACTCATCAAAATGAAGGGGTTTTGTAAAGATTTTCTGGATGCAGAGTTTCCACGACTCATTAAACTCTTTGTATTTCTTGTTATCACAGAAGCTTTGTGACTGATGTCAAAGTGAAGAACTAGTAAACATGGAAATGTGTTATAAATCTTTCACAGTCAGTCACAGCATTTGTCTGTGTTAAGGAAGCTTTACTCTATTTCCTCCTTTTGTTGTCTAAATCACATTATCACATTTAATGTTTCCCCATTGGCCTAGTTTTGTCCTTTAGATATTATTATCAATGTGTACCTGTTTGAGACTGTGGGTTATGTATACTTAATGTTTTCCAATTGGAATGAAATGGCATGCCTTTCCTAGGATGTAGTCCTGGCATATCAGTATGCTGTTGAGTCGTATTTACATACTCTTTTTACCCTTCACTCTTAATTGATCGTGACCCACACCCCTGAACATTGAGAAAATAGAAGCTATAAGAAGTTTTTCATGCCCCTACCACTATATATACCTGAGTGCTTGTGTACAAATACATTTATATCTTCTCCCAAAAGAGACTACTCTTATGAGAAGTGTATTCTGATCCTACCAGTGTGAAACATGCTACTTAATGCTCTCTTCCTTTGTTCTCCTCCTTTCAAGAAAATTGTTTGACTAGTACTCATTCCCATATATAATTGTCTGTTATTGTCTTAGGGTTTCTGTTGCTGTGAAGAGACATCATGACCACAGCAACTCTTATAAATGAAAATATTTAATTGGAGCTAGCCTACAGTTTCAGAGATTTAGTCCATTATCATCATGGTGGGAAGCATGGTAGTTTGCAGGAAAACACAATGCTGGAGAAGGATTGGAGAGTTCTACACCTGGATTGGAAAGCAGCAGGAAGAGAATGTCCTACTGGGTGTGACTTCAGTATCTGAGACCTCAAAGCCCACCTCTTAGTGAGACATCTCCTGCAATAAAGCCACAACTCTTAGTGAGACATCTCCTGAAATAAAGCCACACCTACTCCAAAAAGGCCATAATGCTACTCCCTATGGACCTACTGGGGATATTTTTATCCTAACAAACACAGTTATTTTCTGGATTTCTGTTGGTTAACAGCCATCAACACACAAATTAGTTGAATTTGAGCTCTCCTTTATTTTTAAACATTGTATTTTATCTAACATTTATCCATCTCTATCTGTCTGTCTATCTATCTATCTATCTATCTATCTATCTATCTATCTATCTATCTATCATCTGGTCTATTTATTTCTCCATTTATTTGTGTCTGTGTATGTATGTGAGCCTGCACATACCAGAGCATGCCTGTGGAAGTAGAAAGACATTTTCATAACCTGATTCTTTCTACCAGGTGGTTCCAGTAATCAAAACGAAGCTACCAGCTTGGTGGAAAGTAGCTTCACCAATTATATAATCTTGTCATCCCTGCTTTAATAGGTGTTGTATATTAGCCTCAGAGTATTTTTCTACTCCTAGTTAAAGAAAAATCTCTTGGGATATTATCTATACCTAAAGATTAAAAATTTCTTCCCACAATGTATTTTATTAGTTCTTTTCATAATTTCCAACAATAGGTTTTTTTGTTCCCTCACATTTTAAAACTCTCTCCTGTCAGGAATTTACTTCAGACTGTTCCCCTGAACACAGTTCTCACCAAGAACTCCAAGAGCTCTCTATTATTAATATAGCCTTTATCTTACTTCAGTTATCAGCAACACTCATATTGTTTTCAATTGACTTTTGACACTTTACACTTCTTGGTTTCCTTTTTCACATTCTTCCCTTCTTTCTTCCTTTCTGCCACCCTTTCATTTACCCATGTTATTCAAAACTCATACTTCAAAATTCATATCTTTCTATATTCTTCCTCTTTGTGGTCTCTCTAGCTCCACGTTCCATGAACACTTTAAAGACTACCTTTTTATATATATTTTTCCTACATTGCAAACAAGATTTTTTCTGTTACATCCTGATGCTTCATTGTAGATGCCTATTAGGTATCTTAAACCTATTTTTCTAATGTAAAATCCCCAAATTCCATTTCCTCATTTATTCAACTGAAATTTTTATAGTAGATTTCTTGGAGTTCTTCTTAGTTTTTCCCTTGGCTCTTCAGCTTTTATGAAGGTAGTGGCTTTGGTAATCTAATTAAAATCCAGGGCAAATCCTGACCTACATGTTCTGGCTCCCTGTCCTCTCAGTGAACTTTTCTCCAATTTAGGCTCTTTGCTATTCATTAGAAATGCCAACCAGGCCTGGGGGCTATTGAATTTGCTGTGCCTGCTGCCTAAAATGTTCTTTCCTAAATATGCACACAGTTTGTAATTTCATTTCCCTGAACTATTTATTCAAATGTCACCACACTAAAAATGATTTCCCTAATCACCTTTTAAAAATACCTAAAAATAGACACCTCCCACTGCTCTTACTTTTCACCAGTATTATTTTATTTTTCTTTACCACTTATTACCATCTAGTCCTTTTTACATTTCTTATTACTTACTGTCCCTCATTTCAACTACAATGGGAACTTCATGAGGCTTGAACTTGTTTTTTAAATTAATTTAACCTCTCTCTCGCAAATAGTACCAGTCTCTCAAGAAAGGAATTGTTTTTGAGTAAAAGATTATATCTAATTTAACAGAAAACAAATATTGTGAAGTAAATAATGATGTCATTCTCATTTAAAAGATAGAGAAGCTGAACCTCAGAGATAAAAAAAATGATATCGATGAAATCATAGAGATGGTCATTTTCTATACTTATTGTTAAGCTGTAATTTTTCTTTAAAAATTATAGAAGCATTTATTACCCCAGAATAACTGGTAAAAAACATTTGAATCCAAGCCTAGTTTAATAAATGACATGTTTATTTTGGTTATTTACAGGGTATGGATAATGAGTTACTTACCTAAAGGCAGATAGAATTTCAAGAACTCTACCTATGCATCGGTGACAACTCACAATAGGAACATACATGGAGCTGTCTGAAGAACCAAAGGCAGCTCAACCAGCTAGACAATCTTTCCTAGAAATGCTACTGCTTGTAAAATCATGTGATGGTCTTTTTTGATTTGTAAACTTCAGAAAATGCCTGTGCCTTCTAAGTTTTTTGTGTTGCCTGAATCTTACAGATTTTTCACTTCCCTCCAGTAAGAACTGAGTGTTTAACAGTAAATAACTATAAAATTCTTTCCTCTTTCTTCTAGCTCTTATATCACTTCTGATATATCTTTAATGATGCTCCCTGAGCATTAAAGTTTTTGATTTTATATTTGATAATTTTTTCCCTTTTATTCATGAGAATTGGGCAACTAAGTCACAGACACCATCATATATTTTCAGGCACTTGATAGGTTATGAATATCTGTAGCAGCTTCTAACCATGTAGAACAAAATTGAGGTTTCCTTCCAAGAATGAGATATAGCAATAGTGATCTATAGGTATAAATATAGATGTTGTCAAGGACAGTTCGACAGAATATTATATCCTTTTGGCAAACAAATATCAGTTGTTTCTCAAGTTCTTTCTAATACCCATCAAACTAGAAGATTTTCCTCTGGATTATAGTAAGGGAGGCTAGTTCATTCCAGTGGACTGGGCTTTATATTCAATTATAAGGTGCTTATTGCACCTTAAGAATTCATGCCATGTAGCATGAATTGTTAGAAGGTTTTATTAATAAAAACAAACCCGGAGCCAGTTATTGGGGTGAACACTGAAAGATCAGAGAAACAGAATACAAGCCACAGCTAACCTCACCTCACCAACTTCTCAGCCAATCTTGTTTCCTCAAACTGGAAGCCTCTGTGTCCTCATCCAAATGAATCTCTGTGGTGGTATTGTATTCCCCAAAATATTGTGTACCTTAATAAACTTATCTGGGGTCAGAGACGGAACAGCCACAATATTAAACAGAGGTTAGGCAGTGGTAGCACACGCCTTTAATCCTAGCATTCCAGAGGCAGAAATCCATGTGTTCAAGGATACACCCAAGCATGGTGACTCACGCCTTTAATCCCAGAAAGCAAGCCTTCAATCCCAGGGAGTGGTGGTAGAAAGCAGAAAGGTATATAAGGTGTGAGGACCAGAAACTCAAGGCCTATGGCCTGGAGATGACTTTGGCCTGGAGAAGCCTTTGGCCTGGAGAAGCATGTGGCTGGTTAAGCTTTCAGGCTTCTAGCAGCAATTCAGCTGAGGCCCATCCTGGATGAGGACTCAGAGGCCTCCAGTCTGAGGAAACAAGACCAGCTGAGGATCCGGCGAGGTGAGATAGCTGTGGCTTATTCTGTCTCTCTGACCATCCAGCATTTCACACCAATAACTGGCTCAGGTTTGATTTTATTAATAAGAACTTTTAAGATTTCTGCTACAAATCTCAGCTTAATTGAGCTAAAAGCCTAAAAGCTTAACCAGCTCTATTTCCTAGTCCTCATGCCTTATATACCTTTCTGCTTCCTGCCATCACATCCTGGGATTAAAGGTGTATGTCACTATTTGTGGCTGTTTCCAGATGTCTGTCTAGTGGCTGTTCTGTTCTCTGACCCCAGATAAGTTTATTAAAGTGCACAATATATTGGGGGACACAATATCACCACATGGTCCCAGTTTGTGGCTCGGCCCTGGCTGAAGCTTCTCTTTAGCAAGCTTCCTAGGCTGGCCTCAAACTTGGGATCCTCCTGCCTCTGCCTCATTCAGTAAATCCAACCAGTGTGCCACCACAACCTACAACATGTACCTCGGGTCTGAGCTGGGGCCCCACAGGGCCACAGGCAAGTAGCTTTTTTTGCAAATTTGTATCACGAACGTTGGGTGCTGCTTGACAAAATGTTGCATTGACTGGACATGCAGGACCCATAGGAAGGTGACCACTGAACTTTGCTTGGCAAACTGGTCCTTCAGGTTCCTGCTTCACAGAGGAAACTGCCAGACATTCTACAGGACACAGGGAGAAGTGACTAAGAGACTGTAAGCCTCTGGGCTGAAGACAGATGCCCCAACTTTACAGAAGAACTTTGGATGACTGTCTAGGTTGCCAACTGTCTCAGTCTACTCTCGCATGACTCCCAAAAGTTGCTTGCATCCTTCTCCTATTTCTCAGGTAATATTATATTCTTTTGAGGTCTTTGATGTAGTCAAAGACTAGATAGTTATAATTTCCTTAGTTATGATAAAAGAAAAGTTAGATATGAAACCTTAGACTCACAAATATAGGACAGATAGCATAACTTCTTTAATTTTGCCAAATACAAATAGCCTAGATATTATAAATAGACTAGATATTATAACTGTAATTCTTGCTTGATAATTGTTTAGTTATATGTAATTTTACTGTTACAGTTAAAACCTTCCTTTTTAAAAAAAAAGAAAAGAGGAAGTGCTGGGGATGTCTTTCTGTATGCTTTGAATGTGTTGCTCTTATTGATTGATAAATAAAATGCTGATTGGCCAGTAGCCAGACAGGAAGTATAGTATAGGCAGGATAAGCAGACAGGAGAATTCTGGGAAGTGGAACGCTGAGAAAGGAGATGCTGCCAGCTGCTGCTGCCATGAGAAGTAAGATGTAAAATACTGGCAAGCCACAAGCCACATGGCAACTTATAGATGAATAGAAATGGGTTAATTTAAGATATAAGAACTAGATAGCAAGAAGCCTGCCATGGCCATACAGTTTATAAGTAATATAAGTCTGTGTGTGTTTACTTGGGTCTGAGTGGCTGTGGTCCCAAGTGGGACTAGAGAAAACTCCAACTCCAATGACACTATTTCAGATGTACCAGTTGTTTCATTAAAAGAGTAATATAAGGCACATTAGTATGGGTAGGTGACAGTATCCCATCTATCCCTCCATAATCAAGTCATTTTCTATGATCTTTTGACCTCCAGTTGTGTGTATATATGTGGTTGATGGATGCATGCATATGTGTATTGATCAGAGATCATCATGGAATATTTTCTCCAGTCACTCTCCATTATTTGAGACAGAGTGTCCAACTAAACCTAGTAAATTTGATAATTTGGCAGTCCAGAAATTTTCAAGAATCTTACTGTCTTAGCCTTCCCAGTTTTAAGATTATAGGTACTTGCTAATATATCCAGATATTTGCATGTATGTTAAAGATCTGAACTCAGGTCCTTTTGTTTGCATATCAAACACTGTACCTACTGATCCATCTTCATACTTCTATACAATGTGCTCATTCTATTGTACTGCTGCTTGCCTGGGCATTGCTGTATATTTCTCCATCCCTAGTTATCTCTATGGCCTGGATTCCACTGTTTTGTCTGGCTTAAGTCTATGTAGAAACGTGGACATACTCTAGCTTCCTGTAACTTTTGTTGGGACAATTTTTATATTCTGACAGATTCTTGTCCATCATTATGACTATTGCATTTTATCAACCATACATGCTGCTAGAGTGATACTTATGTATTAATTAAGTTCTCTGCTGATGTGATAAGATACTCTGACAAGTCAGAAGAATAGGTGAGTGACCTGCCTAACAACCAAACTGCCCCACTCCCTAGATTCTGTTCCACAAGGCTCATCTCACAACTCTTGCCCACTACCTCATCTGCTCCATCACTACTGCTAGGCTCTGCCCCTAACATGGCAGATTCTTGCTTCTTAGGTGAAGGCCACACGAATCAGAAGAACAGATAAGTAACCAACTTGTCAGTTGATCTGCCCCACCCCCTAGATTCTGTTCCTAAAGACCTATTCTAGCTCTAAAGCCTTCTCACCTCATCATCCTCCCTGAGGCCAGCTTTTTCCCACCAACTCTGGTAGAGTTCACCTGCTCAGATGCAGGACACATCAGTCAGAAGAAGAGTTGCAGGCCATACCAGTCAGAAGGGCAGAGAACCTTTGCTGCAACAAAGACCAAGATAATCACCAGAGGGCCAGCTCCCAACTTGAACAGAGACTTATTTCTAGAAGAGAGGCCACATCAGCTGCCAGAAATAGAGTCTGCAAATACTAGTAGACTGAAGAGGAAACAGAAACCAAAGAACAAAAAAAACCATCCAGTAAAGACAAACTTAGAAATCAGGACCTAGACCTAATCACTCCAAGTCCAAGTGCTTAAATGCCAGTGTAAGAATGAAATCAGCAACAGCCAGGGCAAAATTGCACTACCATAGCCCAGCTATCCTACAACAGGAAGACCAGACTATTCCAATTCAGCCATAGCACAAGAAAATGACCTTAAAACCAACTCTATGAAGATGATGAAGACGCTTAAGTAGGAAATGAAAAACTCTCTTTAAAATTTTGAGGAAAAAACAACCAAAAAATTGGAGGAAATCAAAAAAATCCCTTAAAAAATGCCAAGAAAGTCAAGGAGAAAACAAGCAGGTGAAGGAAACTATTCAAGAGCCGAAAATCTAAATAGAAACAGTAAAGAAAAAAACAATGAAGAAAACACATGCTGAGGTAATTCTGGAAAATTGAAAATCTGGGTAAGCAAACAGAACTGCAAACACAGCATCACCAACAGAATACCAGAGATGGAAGAAAGAATTTCAGACATTGAAGATATGATAGAAGAAATAGACTCATCAGTCAAAGAAAATGTTAAATCTAAAAAACCTCATCCAATGACTGAGGGAACAGGATGCAGAGATCCACGGCCAGGCCCCAGGTGGAGTTCCGGGAGTCCAATTGGCAAGAAAGAGGAGGGTTTTTATGAGCGAGAATTGTTGAGACCAAGGTTGGAAAAAGCACAAGGACAAATAGCCAATTGAATGGAAACACATGAACTATGAACCAATAGCTGAGGAGCCCCCAACCGGATCAGGTCCTCTGGATAAGTGAGACAGTTGATTAGCTTGATCTGTTTGGGAGGCATCCAGGCAGTGGGACCAGGACCTGTCCTCAGTGCATGTGCTGGCTGTTTGGAACCTGGGGCTTGCTTATACAGGGACACTTGGCTCAGCCTGGGACCAGGGGACTGGACCTGCCTGGACTGAATCTACCAAGTTGAACTCAATCCTCAGGGGAGTCTTTGCCATGGAGGAGATGGGAATGGGGGGTGGGCTGGGGGAAGGCAGGGTGGGGGGCGGGAGGGGGAATCCGTGGCTGATATGTAAAATTAAATTAAATTATAAAATTAAATTAAAAATAGAATAAAAAACTCCTAATGAAAAACATCCAGAAAATCTGGGACACTATGAAAAGACCAAACTTAACAATAATAGGAATAGAAGAAGAAAAAAATCCAAACTCAAAATCACAGAAAATATATTTAACACAATAATAGAAGAAAAATTTCCTAACCTAAAGAAGGGCATGCCTATAAAGATACAAGAAGCTTGCAGAACACCAAGTAGAATGAATAAAAAATGGATAGACAGGATTAGAAATGGAAGTCCCTGCATCACATAATAACCAAAACAATAAACATATAGAACAAAGAAATAATATTAAAAGCCACAAGGACAAAGGGCCAAGTATCATATAAAGTCAGACCTATTAGTATTGTACCCAAATTCTCAATGAAGATTCTAAAAGCCAGAAGGGCCTGGACAGATGTCTTGCATATTCTAAGAGACCAGAGCTGTCAGCCAAGACAAGTACACTCAGCCATACTTTTAATTACCATAGATGGAGAAAATAAGGTATTTCAGAACAATGTCAAATTAAACAATGTCTATCCATAAATCCAGCTCTATAGAAGGTATTAGAAGAAAAGCTCCAACCAAAGGAAGTTAACTAGAGCCACAAAATCACAGGCAAGAGATTATCTTGAACCAGCAAAATCCAAAAAAGAGAAACACACACACATCCACACAACAACAACAAAAACAACAACAACAAAATAACAGGAATTAACAACCACTGGTCATTATTATCTCTCAATATCAGTGGGTTCAGCTTGCCAGTCGAAAGAGACAGGATAAAAGAATGGATGGAAAAACAGAATCCATCCTTCTTCTGCATACAAGAAACACACCTCAGCATCAAAGACAGACATTATTTCAGAATAAATGGTTGGAAAATGGACCTAAGAAGTAAGCTGGTGCAGCTATCATAATATATAACAAAACAGATTTCAAACCAAAATTACTCAACAGAGTTGGAAGACATTTAATACTCATTAAAGAAAAAAATCACCAAGATGACATATCAATTCTGAACATTTATGCCCCAAATGCAGGGACAATCAAATTTATAAAAGAAAGATTACTAATGCTTAAATCTCACATCAAACTCCATATATTAATAGTGGGAGACATCAACACCGGGTAGCAGAAGTTTTTCTGTGTCCCGCCCAGTCCTGCGGTACCACAGTTGCTTATAAAATATTCACACAGAGGCTTAATATTATTTATAACTGTTTGGCCATTAGATCAGGCTTATTACTGACTATCTCTTACACTTCAATTAACCCATCATTCTTATTTATGTTTAGCCATGTGGCTTGATACCTTTTTTCAGTTTTGACTTGCTTCCTGTGTCTATCTGGTGACTCCTGACTTTGCTTTCCCTCTTCCCAGCATTCCTTTAGTCTGCATATGCAGCCCATACTTCCTGCCTGGCTACTGGCCAATCTGCATTTTATTGAAGCAGTGTACAAAAACATCTCACAGCATTTCCCCTTTTCTATCTAAACAAAAGGGAAGGTTTTAATTTTAACATAATAAAATTACATATAATAGAACAGTTATTAAGCAAGAATTACAGATACAATACCTAGTCTATTTGTATTTGGCAAAATTAGAGAAAATATTCTATATATCCTATATTTGTGAGTATAAAGTTTCATATTTAATTTATTTTTATCATAACCAAGGAAAATTATAACTATCTAGTATTCAACTACATCAAAAACCCTAGAAGGATATAATATTACCTAAGTAAACAGGAAATGCATTATAAGCAACTTTTAAAACTTTGGGAATGACAGAGACAGCTTCTGCCTGGACAGTTATCCAAAGTTACTCTGCATCCATCTTCAGCCTATAGGCCTAGAGACTATCAGTTGTTTTTTTGCTGTGTCCTGTAGAATATCTGGCAGTCTCTTCTGTGAAGCAGGAACCTGAAAGACCATCTCGCCTTGTCAAGTTCAGTGGTCACCTTCCTATGGGTCCTGCATGTTCAGTCTATAAAACATTTTTTCAAGCAGTCCAGTCAAGAAAAGTTTCTTACCAAAATGGCTACTTTTGTCAATAAGAAGATAAACTCCATATGGAGTGTCTTTGACACCCATCTTTCTCTCTAAAGTAAATCGGTGCTGGCAGGAGCAGACATGTCTCATTGTCCAGGAAAGTCTATTTTTTGTTTGTTTGTTTTACTAGCAAAAGCTAAATCTACCACACACCACACTGTGTGGCTTAGAGATGCCTCTCTGTACTGTGTTGGGAATCCACAGCCATGCAACTTAGCTCATGGTGGCTGGTGGCCAGCTCTGTCTTGTAGGCAGCTGTCAGAAGATGAGTTTGCACTGCTGCTGGCATGAGACTGTGAGACTAGGAACCCCTGTGTGTCTCCATTTCTGTGCATTTAGAATCTTTAACCTTTCTTAGGTCTATATGTCTCAATGCCTGACAGTGAGCACCAAATGTAGCAGAAGTTTTTCTGTGTCCTGTCCTGGCTGGTAACTCCTGACTCTGCTTTTCCTTTTCCCAACATTCCTTTAGTCTGCTTACCCCGCCTATACTTCCTGCCTGGCTACTGACCAATCAGCATTTTATTAAACCATTGTACAAAAGCATTATCCCACAGCAAATACCCCACTCTCACCAAAGGATTACTCATCCATACAAAAACTAAACAGAGAAATGATAAATCAAAGAGAAGCTATGAATCAAGTAGACCTAACAGATATCTTACAGAACATGTCACCCAAACACAAAAGAATATACCTTATTCTTGGCATCTCATGGAAGCTTCTCCAAAATTGACCATATACTTACTTGGTCAAAAATCAAGACTCAACAGATACAAGAAAATTAAAATAACTCCCTGTATCCTATCAGACCACCATGGATTAAAGTTGTATTTCAACAGCAGAAACAACAGAAAGCCTACCAATTCATGGAAACTGAACAATTCTCTACTGAGTTAACACTGGATCAAGGAAGAAATAAATGAAGAAGTTAAAGGTTTTTTTAGAATTCAGTCAAAATGAGTACACAACACACCCAAATTTATGGTACACAATGATATTGATGCTTAGAGGAGAGTTCATAAAACAAAGTGCCTTCATAAAGAATTTGGAGAGATCTCATACTAGTGACTTAACAGTACCCCTGAAAGGTCTAGCTCAAAAAGAAGCAAAACACCCATGTGTAGCATGAGTCTTAAAAAGTTCTTATTAATAAAAACAAACCTGAGCCAGGTATTGGGGTGAACACTGGAAGATCAGAGAACCAGAACAAGCCACAGCTACCTCACCTCACCAGTTCCTTAGCTGGCCTTGTTTCCTCAGACTAGAAGCCTCTGTGTCCTCATATCCAAATGGCTCTCAGCTAAACTGTACTGCTAGAAGCCTGAAAGCTTAACCAGCCAAAATGTTTCAGTTTCTGGTCCTCACGCCTTATATATCTTTCTGTGTTCTACTACCACTCCCTGGGATTAAAGGCTCACTTTCTGGGATTAAAGGCATGAGTCACCAAGCTTGGCTGTATCCTTGAAGAGATGGATTTCTGCCTCTGGAATGTTAGGATTAAAGGCGTGTGCTACCACTGCCTATCCTCATGTTTAACATTGTGGCTGTTCTGTCTCTGACCCCAGATAAGTTTATTAGCGTGCACAATATTTTGGGGAACACAATACCACCACACCCATGAGGAGTAGAGGGCTGGAAATAATCAAACTCAGGGCTGAAACAATAAGAATAAAAACTAAGAGAACAATACAAGGAATCAATGAAACAAAGAGTTGGTTCTTTGAGAAAATCAACAAGATAAATAAACCCTTATCAAAACTAAAGAAAAGGCAAAAAGACAATATCCAAATTAACAAAATCAGAAACAAAAGGAGAGATATAATAACAGACACTAAGGACCTCCAAAGAATCATAGTTCAAAAACTATACTCCAGAAAGTTGGAAAATCTAAAACAGACATTTTTTGATAGATATCATTTATCAAAGTTAAAGAATGATCAGAAAAATAATCTAAAGAAACTCTGTAACCCCCAAGGAAATAGATGCTGTGATTAAAGTTCTCCCAACCAAAAACAAACAAACAAAACAAAAACAAAACAGTGACAAAAAAGCCATATGGTTTTAGCACAGAATTCTATAAAACATTCAAAAAAGATCTATTACCATTATCCTTCAAATTATTCCTCAAAATAGAAACAGAAGGATCATTGCCAAATTCATTTTATGAGTCCATAGTCACTAAGGTACCCAAGCCAAATGAAAATTCAACAAAAAAAGAGAATTACAGACCAATTCCCCTCCTGAACATTAATGCAAAACTACTCAATAAAATACTTGCAAACAGAATCCAAAAATACATGAGAAAGATCATCCACCATGATCTATTAGAATTCATCCCAGAGATGCAGGAATAGTTCAACAAACAAAAAATGGTATCAGCTCTTCTTTGAAAGTCGCTTAGAGTTCTGTGATAAAACTATCTGTCCCTGGGCTTTTTTGTTGTTGTTGAGAGGCTTTTAATGACACCTTCCATTTCTTTAAGGTTTATAGGTCAATATATATACTTTATCTGATTTTGAGCTAACTTTGTTAGAGGTATCTATCAGGAAAATTGTCCATTTCTTTTAGATTTTGCAATTTTGCAGAGTACAGGTTTTTAAAGTATGACCTGATGATTCTTTATACTTTCTCATTGTTGTTATGCTCCTCCTTTCATTTGAGTTTTGTTAATTAAGGGTATGTCTATCTTGTTGATTTTCTCAAAGAACCAACTTTTTATTTCATTGGTTCTTTGCATTGCTTTCCTTGTTTCTATTTTATTGATTTCAGCCCTCTGTTTGATTATTTTCTGCCTTCTACTTCTCTTGGGTTTGCTTACTTTTTGTTTTGTTTTGTTTTATTGTTCTAGAGTTTTCAGCTGTGCAGTTAATTTGCTAATATGAAATCTCTTCTTTCTTCTTTGTAAGCATTTAGTACTATGAATTTTCCTTTTAGTATTGCTTTCCTTGTCTCCCATGATTTTGGGTATGTTGTGTATACATTTTCATTGAATTCTAGAAAGTCCTTAATTTCTTTCTTTATTTCTCTCGTGAAACAGTTATCATTCAGTAGAGGGTTGTTCAGTATCCATGAGTTTGTAGGCTTTCTGCTGTTGTTGTTGAAATCTTGGTTCATTCTGTGGTGGTCTGATAGGATTCAGGAGATTATTTCAGTTTTCTTATTTGTGTGAAGACTTGCTTTGTGACTGAATATGTGGTCAATTTTGGAGAAATTTCCATGAGATTTTGACAAGTGTAGAAACACAGTAAGTTAAATGATGCATGGTGAACAGTGTCTTGAGGAACTGTGAGAAAGACTCCAGGAGTAAAAGGCAGAGGGCCTTTTATCTCAACTGTATTTCATTCCCTGGATAGTTCTCAGATGTGATTTCATGCCTCCTATCACAAACACTTACATTCAATTTATATGACATGTTTATTCTTGTTGGATAACAGAACATAGCTATGGAGTTCTGCTTTGTTAATATTTGCTGCATGCATACTGATTTCTACCTACATGTTTTTCTGATCATGCCTTTCTGAACTCAAATAACCTCCATTGGATCATTGCTTTCTTTGTTTCATTCGCCTATTAAAAAGTACACTAAAATTGAAGCAAAGTTTTTGACAACATTAGATTGTAGTATGCCCCATTTTTTCAGGTCCTCAAATCCCAGGTCAAGCAGACAAGATCTGCACAGGTCAGCAGAAAAGTCGACAAGAAAGAAGGTATATTCTTTTGAGTTTGGGTGAAATGTTTTGTAGATACCTGCTAAGTCTATTTGGTTTATATAATCTGTTAGCTCCAGTATATTTCTGGGTTACATTTAACTGGATGACCTGTCCATTCCTAAGAGTAGGATATTGAAATCTTCCACTATCAATATGTGAGTGTTAATATGTGATTTAAGTTTAATAAATTTTCATTTACAAATGTGGGTGCTCTTGTGTTGTGGGCATAGACATTAAGAATCAAAAGATCACTTTGGTGGATTTTTCCTTTGATTAGTATGAAGTGTCCTTTCATTTCACTTTTGATTAATTTTCATTTGAGGTCTTTTTTGATAGATATTAGAATGGCTACACCACCTTGTTTCTTAGGTCCATTTGCTTGAAAAATCTTTTTTCTAAAATTTACTCTGACATCATGTCTGTCTTTGAAACTGAGATGTGTTTCTTGTGTGTAATAGAAGGATGTATCCTGTTTTCACATCCATTCTTAGTCTGTGTCTTTTTATTGGGTAATTTTGTCCATTGATAGAGAGATTCCAATGACCAATGATTGTTAATTCTTGTTTTGTTGTTGTTGTTGTTTTGGTGTGTGTTTGTGTGTGATCTTCCCTTCTTTTAGATTTGCTGATGTGAGATTATTTATGTCCTTTGTTTGCATGGATATAGTTAATTTCTTTGGGTTGGAGTTTTCCTTCAAGTACTTTCTGTAGGGTTGGAACTGCGTTAGATACTGTTCAAATTTGACTTTGTCATAGAATATATTGTTTCCTACATCTATAGTGATTGAAAATTTTGCTAGATATAGTAGTCTGGGCTGGCATCTGTGGTCTCTTAGAGTCTTCAGAATATCTATCCAGGCTCTGTTTGATTTTAGAGTCTCCATTGTGATTTCAGATATAACTGTAATTTGTCTGATTTTATATGTTACTTGTTATTTCCCTTCCTGCTTGTAATAGTTTTTCTTTATGTATTTTTAATGTTTTGATTATTATATGACAAGGGGACTTTACTTTCTGGTCCTATATATTTGGTGTTCTCTAATGCCTTTATAGGCATCTCCATCATTAGGACAGGAACGTTTTCTTCCATGATTTTTTTGGAAAGATTTTGTGAGAGGTTCCCTTCTGGCAAGTTATATCTAGTTAAAGAAAAGACATGTGTTAATGGTATAAGTTAGTTTAAAGTGGATGGTTATGCTGGTTGATGAACTATCACCTGCTCTAATTAAGAGGTTTCTCTTGTTCAAATTGAGCCTTTATCAATTTTGATAGTATGCACACCTTATTTTCTCCTGTAGAAATGAAGGCAAAACCTCATCCCCAATGTAACACGTATCCTGGTTTCCATTCTGACATCAACACATCCTTAAAGTAAATAGGCTGATTTAATTCTGCAGTTTTTTCTATTATTATTATCCAATGTCTCTCTGAAGGTGTTGTTTCTTTCTCATTAGCATTGAGAAAATTCAAAGTTAATAGAGCATTATGCAATCTATTTCTGGGGGTTTTTGTTACCCCTTTCTGATTATTTAGCATTTCCTTTAGAGTTCTGTTTGATCTTTCTATAACTGCTTGGTGATTATGTGTTATACCTGTAATATGCTTTATATTGTAATGAGCAAAATACTGTTTCATTTTACCAGAGACATATGCTGGAGCATTGTCAGTTTTAATTTGTGCAGGTATACCCATCATGGCTATAACTTATAGCAAATGCATGATTACAGAACCAGCTTTTTCAGAACTCAAAGCAGTTGCCCATTGAAATCCTGAATAAGTATCAATTGTATGGTGTACATATTTCAACTTTCCAAATTCTGCAAAGTGAAACCCATCCACCTGCCAGATTTCATTCCTCTGAGTTCCCTTTGGGTTACATCCTGCTGTAATGGAATCTGATTTTAAAAGGAACAAGTAGGATATTTCCTTACAATTTCCTTAGCTTGTTGCCAGGTTATGGAAAAATCCTTTTTTAAAACTTTACTATTGACATGATTTTTTTTTAAATTCTGAGGCCTCCAGCACATTTCCTATCAATAACTTATCAGTCTCATCATTACCTTGTGCTAGAGGACCTGGCAGACCCATATGAGATCGAATGTGAGTTATATATAAGGAATGCTTCCTATTCCTGATTATATCTTGTAACTGAATAAATAGTGAAGTTAATTCTGACTCATCTGGGATAAATTCTGCAGTCTCAATATGTAATACCACTCAGCATACTGAGAGTCAGTAACTACATTGAGAGGTTCTGAAAAATCCATTAATACCAACAGAATAGCATACAATTCCAATATAAGGACTTTGAACCACTTTACTTACATTTTCTGATTTGTAACCTGCCTTTCTTTGTTTGATTGCATCTGTATAAAATGTACAAGCTCCAGATATATGGTGTTTCCCATACAATGTGAGACAAAATCCAATCAGCTCTCTTTATAAGTTCAATTCTATCGCTTTTGTGATGTTCACAGTTAATCTCTCCCAAAAAATTACTGCAAGCTCTTTGCCAAGGTTCACTATCTGCCCATAATTTGTCAATGTCATCCTTATTTAAAGATACTACGATTTCTGCTAAGTCTATTCCTGCTAATTGACAAAGTCTCAATTTTCCTTTTAAAATCAAGTCAGAGATCATTTCCACATAAGTTTTTATTATTTTACTCTGTTTATTTGGTAGAAATATTCATTCTAGTATTATTTCTTCCTCTGCACTAAAATTCCTGTAGGAGAATGCCTACAGGGTAAAATAACCAAAATGCAATCCAGCTTTGGATCTACACGATTCGTGTATCTTTTCTGTACTTTTTCTACCAAGGCCAATTCTTTCTCAGTTTCAGGTAATAATTCTCTTGGACTATTTAAGTCCTCAATCACCTTCGAAGGTTTTGAACAAAATACTCAGTTCATTATTTTTTACCCCAGCAGTGGTTTGTAGTTGGGAAATGTCTGCAAATAATCTTTGAAAGACATTAAGAGTCCATAATTGATCTCTCCCAATTACACCTTTTGAGGTCTAATTTTTTTAGACCTATTTTATATCCTAAATAATTAATAGAATCTCCTCTTTGTATCTTTTCAGGAGCAATTTGTAATCCCCAATGTAGCTTAAGTTTTCCTGCCTGGCCCACAGTCAGGATAAATCTCTTTCACCTGCCAGTCCCACAGCCACTCAGACCCAACCAAGTAAACACAGAGACTTATATTGCTTTCAAACTGTATGGCCGTGGCAGGCTTCTTGCTAACTGTTCTTATATCTTAAATTAATCCATTTCTATAAATCTATACCTTGCCACATGGCTCGTGGCTTACCAGCATCTTTACAGGCTGCTTGTCCTGGCGGTGGCTGGCAGAGTCTGGCAGCGTCTCCTTCCACCTTCCTGCTCTTTTTATTCTCTCTGTTAGTCCCGCCTATACTTCCTGCCTAGCCACTGGCCAATCAGTGTTTTATTAGCAACACATTTGCCATACAGAACATCCCACAGCACTTCCCCCTTTTTTTTTTTTCAAAAGGAAGGTTTTAACCTTAAAGTAAATTACATATAATTTGGGAATTTGGGCGTAGCTTCTCTTACTACTTCCTGCTGGAGGGAGGCACTGTATCTTATGGGGACACAAAGAAAATTTTAGGATTATGGAGTAGTCCATGAGGGTGTATCGTCTGAGCCAGTTGCCTTGAAACGGTTCTGGATGTTGGATCATCTGGGCCATGGTGTCATCGGAGACCTTTCAGGTGGTCTTGGCTGGTCAAACCTGATGTATCTTAATCTGGAACAAATCCATAGCCTCTGGCTTTCTGTGGAAACAAAATCAGAGCCTCCTTTCCAAAGCAACATATCCTTACATCCAAATTTTGAAGTCAGGGTATCTTTAAAATATACATACTGGTTTAACTCAGCTTCCTTTACAATCAAATATCTCTCTGCAGTTAAGAATCCCAAAGACAACACAATGCAGATTCTCTGTGTGATATCCATCTTTACATGGCTAATATTTTATACTACCTTTACTGTCTCTTTAAAGACTTCATTTTTCAAAACTATCTATTTCTTTATATAACTGTATATATTCCTTTTTATCTCTCTTTGAAGCCTACGTACATTTTTACACACATTTTAAAGCATTTAAAGTTTTGTTCCATCTGAATCTGTCTTATTGTGAAACTGTTACATTAAACTGCAGCATTCTAAGACTGAAATGGTGCTGTGGCTACTGGCTCCGGCCACCTCAAATTCCCAACATGGCAGTGGTACATTTACCGCTAGCTCTGGGAGCTATCGTGGGTCTATACTTTTATCCAAGCAGCGTTTAGCCCAGAAACCTCTTTTTTTTTTTTTTGGTTTTGTACTAGAAAAAGCTAAATCCACCACACAGTTTAATGTGCCACTTGCAGACACCTCATTCCCGCCATACTGCCGGTTGAGCGCACACTCCAGGAACACACAAGTAGCTCAAACCAGCAAGCTGCCGCTCATTTGACAAAGACAACTAGGAAGCTATTTTAGCTCCGTTTTAGAATCTTCTTTTTACACTTTCTCAGGTTTTAAGTGGAAATTCCTGCCCCACGTTATGGCGCCATTTGTAGCTTAAGTTTTCCTGCCTGGCCCACAGTCAGGATAAATCTCTTTCACCTGCCAGTCCCACAGCCACTCAGACCCAACCAAGTAAACACAGAGACTTATATTGCTTTCAAACTGTATGGCCGTGGCAGGCTTCTTGCTAACTGTTCTTATATCTTAAATTAATCCATTTCTATAAATCTATACCTTGCCACATGGCTCGTGGCTTACCAGCATCTTTACATGCTGCTTGTCCTGGCGGTGGCTGGCAGTGGCTGGCAGCGTCTCCTTCCACCTTCCTGCTCTTTTTATTCTCTCTGTTAGTTCCGCCTATACTTCCTGCCTAGCCACTGGCCAATCAGTGTTTTATTAGCAACACATTTGCCATACAGAACATCCCACAGCACCCCAACATGGCAAAATTTTCTTTACTTCTTCAAACATTCTTTCTAAAGTATCTATATTTGAGTCAGCTAGTAAAATATCATCCATATAATGATAAATTATAGATTTAGGAAATTTTTTACATGTCACTTCCAATGGCTGTTGCACAAAATATTGGCACATGGTTGGGCTATTCAACATTCCCTGTGGGAGGACCCTCCATTGATATCTCTTAACTGGTTGAGAAGTATTATAAGTAGGCACCGTGAAGGCAAATCTTTCTCTGTCTTTTTCTTGTAAGGGTATTGAAGAAAAAGTCTTTTAAATCGATAACTGTAAGAGGCTATCCTTTAGAGTTATAAGAAGACTGTTGAAGAGGCACTCTGATATGAATAGATTTTTAAATAATGACATTTCAGATCTTCAACAAGATATATTTTCTTTCTTAGAATTATTGTTGCTAAGAAGTAGTTGTCATAACAGTATTCTTTCTCCACAGTCCTTTTGAAATTGAACATCTGTTTACAAAAGAAAGACATGGCTTTCATAGTAAGTATTTTGCCTTGGGGTATGGCCTGAGGGTAAAAAGAAGTTAGAGTGCCTAACAAAGGAATCATATATAACCATATCAAAATATAGTTATATTAAGGGTCAGTAAGTCTAGAAAATTAATTAACAATTGTAAAAAACACACAATTCTTTTGCATCAGATGGATTCCAATTTTTATTTCAATGAAATTGAAACCATAAAAATAAAGTTATAGGCTAATACGTTAAATTTTTTGGATGGTACATCACTATGAATCTCAAAAGTTCACAGGTTCAATACTTTAAAAAAACTTGTTTCTATTTCCATTTATTGATCTACATGAATAAGAGTTCTCATTTTTATTTTTTTTGAAGCAAACAAAATAATTAAATCATTATTTCTGAACTCTGTATTTTGTTAGCATTCAGTAATACTCATCAACAAATATGTATACTAATGAAAGCTATTCTTATTCATTGCTTTACAAGAACTTTCAATGAAATTCTACTTTCATGATAAATTGTTATTTTCTTAAATTATTGCTATCTTTTTATCAAATTTCACTTTCAAGTAAGTTTAACCACAACTCAATCTAGAAAATTAATTTTTACATTATTTCATGATTTTATTAAATATACATAAATATTAATTTATATTCATAGAGGGTATAATGATAAAAGATACTCAACAATAAATGTATAAATTACTAGAATAAAATTCAATGAATTACCTGTTAAAATGTGAATTTGGGGAAAACTAATGTGAAATTCTTGAATTTTTGAAGAACTCATTTATATGGTCTTAAAATATAACTATGATATGACATAAAATAGTCATGGTAGTTACAATTGATCATAATATAGAGCCTCCAAATTCCATTTTTAAATATTGTTATTTATATTGTAAATAGATTTTTCTACTATATTATATAATAAGCAAAAATTTATGTTAACCTGAACATATTAGAAGGAATACCACTTTCAAAATTCTTTTAGGAGTGTTTGGAAAGATGGATTAACAGTTAAAATAATTGGCTTCTTTTGTGGAAGATGTTTGTTCAGTTTTTGGTACCTACATGTTGCTCACAAACATCTATTAACTCCAGTTCCAAGGGATTTGATAGCCTCTTCTGACTTCTGTGGGTACAAGGTACACATGTGGTGCACATACATACATGCAAGCTAAATAATTATATACATAAAATAAATAAATCTAGAAAATTCTTTTAGAAAACATGTTAATAAAACAAAACATTTTGTTATATTATTATTATTTTTATTATTATTAGTTTCACATTATTAGGAGTTCATATTCAGCTTACAGTTATTGGCTTGAATAACAGCTAGCCAGGCCAGCTTCATCTTATTTATGTAGCCATCATAGAAATGATATCTGTACAGAAAGTTAGCATGACCATTTAAACTGAGTTCATTGTACTCACTGCTAAAATGTTAAGTACTAGCAAGTTTGGGAATATTAGATTCAGTTGGGTCATTAAGACAATAAGAATAGTAAAACTAACTTGCCCAGCTTTTATCATTTTTTAACCAATTTAATGAGTATGACAACTTGATCAACAAGTCACTGAAAATCTGGTAATCCTAATCCAATATAAAATTAGCAATAAGAAAAATATTAGATTTTAAATAATTCCTGGTGACCCCATGGAAGTTTGATATTATCCTAACTAGTGATTCTCAAGCCCAGTCTGCTGATATGCACATAGCACCTCTATCAAAGTTCATTCAGTATAGTTTTTAAAATAAGGTTTCTTAAGCCCCTGCCTGTACAAATTTTTATTCCATATGTGCAAGTTGGGCCTTTCAGCTTTGGCACAGCCAAGTTCTAAACCAAAGACAGAAGATGATAATGATATTTAGCAAAGTATTTGACATCTATGTGACTTAATGTTCTTGAAAACATTTTCTTTTTTAAACCATATAGTTCTATATCATCAGATAGCCATGAGGAAAATAAATTGTAGTTTGAACACTGATTTCTACCACTTCTTTTTGCTATTTCCCAAATGCTAGTCTTAGCATTTTAAATTCACCACATTCACTAGTTCACTTGAATTCGATTTCATTTCAAACAATCAGGACATAGTGAGATTTAGCAGTTAAAGGTAACAAAACAAGTGATGAAACTGGACTCTGAATTCAAGTGTTCTGGCTCCTTACATATTAGCTATGCTCTACTCCCTATATGTTATCATCATACCTTATTGAACTACCTTTGTCATTTAGGGGGAAGAATTACAAAATCAAAACCAACTACATTCACACAAGTACTGTCAAGTTGTTCAGATTCTTTTAAATTTCTCTTCTCTCTGCAGAACTTCTACTTTTAATATATCCAGTTCTTTGCTTATTACATCACTTACATTTTAAAAGCATTGTTTGTAGACAAATATCTATGCAGTCTTATTAAATAAAAAACACGGTGCCAAATATAGGGATGAAAGTCTTAGAGATCAGGGAAATAGGAATAGCCACCAGTAACCTTACCTCACCATGCCACAGCTTCCAAAAGTGAGCTACTTCCTGTCTAACCTGTGCCTTTATTGCCTTACTGTTCTGCTCTCTCACTGGCTCGTAGCCCAGCTACCTCACTTCCTTGTCACTGCCTGTCTGTACAGACCTCCAGGTCTCTATGGTTGATACTGTCAAAGTTAAAGGTGTGTGTCACCACACTTGGCTCTGTTCCCTTGAACACACAGAGACCCTGTCTGCCAAGTGATCAGATTAAGGGCGTGTGCTACCACTGCCTCACTTTTGTGTTTACCAAAAATGGCTTGCTATTTCCTCTGATCTCTGGGCAAACTTTATTTATTAACATACAAATAATATATCACCATATTTCAGCCCACATAAAATATCATCACAATTGTTCTTAAGTTTTCATAGTTAAAAATCACAACACTAAGGAATTTTTTAAAATACACATTTAAATATTTCAAAATTATCTGTTAAAAATGTAAGTAGCATGAACAGTTGATTTAATGTATGGTTTAATTGTTATCTATGCATGCATATTGACCAATTTGAAGCAGTATTATATGTTTTGAAATAGGTTCATTTACAGTCAGAAAGAACTGACTGAAGGGCAGATGAATAATGAATTTCAACATTGTACCAAGACATAAAAACCATATTGACAAATGCTGATTTCTCATATAGTATGTGAAAAATACAGCAAAAGGAAAATTGTACAACTTTTCATCAAAGAGCCTTCTGAAAACTGAAAAGATAAAAATATATCAAACTTCATAAAGTAATAATTTATATATAGCATGATAGTTACCAAGTATCAGTGTTTGGTACAAACTAGGTCACTGCTGGAATTTTTCTAATTATAAATAATAACAATAACATGTCAAGGAGGAATAGCTCAACTAACCTAATGAAGGTTTATGATTAGTTTTAGATAGCTATTCTGTGTAAAATTTATATGACTAATTATTGCCTATAGCACGTTCCCCCCACCACCAGAATATCACCCCCAGAATATCACAACAAATAAGCACAAATAATACAAGTCTAGGAGAACTAAGTACTATATGAGAACAGAATGGAATGAACCTTACTAACAGATGGTTTTTGCTGGAATTGATGGTGAACACCTTAAACTCCAGTACTTGAATAGCATAGGCAGGAATATTTCCAAATGGTTATGGACAGTCTGGTCTTCATAGAAAGTTCCAAGCCAGCCAAAGATACATAACAACCTCTGTTTCAAAAATCAAACAGCAACAACAGTAATGATATAACATCATATCTGTCTTTACTAGCCTCCTGAAGAAAACAAAAGGGACTCATCATGGGTATCTGATCTCAGGTTCACACTCCCTTATTCCAGTTTGTGCAATGTAGTTTCACTGTGCTTTCTTGTTTTATTTATTTATTTCTCAGTTACATGTGAGCTATTGAGAATTTCCTTGCTCCCAAGACTGTGTAAATTGAAAGACTTATTTGAAAACAAATCTATATTCAGAGATGACTTCTGTTTAGTTAAAAACAAAATTATTACATTTGGGGAATGTGGAAAATATTACAATTCAAGAAAATATACAATGAAACAGAGGGAATCAGCTTCATGATTTCATCTGATAACTTCAATAGTAACTATAATAAGAGTTTCCAACTCACAAAACAGTACCTGTATCAGTCTGGTTCATTCACTTACAATGAAAAATGAATGACCAGGTAAAGTTAACACTCATATTACCTTAGTGGAGCTTTCTGTCCTCATGGAAAATGTACATAAAGATGCCAAATTATCAACAGAAGTTTGTTAAATGAGCGTGAAATCAGAACAATGGGGATTTTTTAACTTCAGTAATGCCTCTCCAAATATTTGCTCCTGTGAATTTTTATTATTTTGTCTACATGGTGGCATCTATTTTTTCTGGTGTTCACCCTCATTTTTTTCTTCCACAAATAAATTTCTAAAACTGTACTTTAGCTATAGTAATCATGTTCTCATATTAATCCAAAGTTACCTTGATCAAATATATTCTAACACATATTTGCAATTGATTAGGTTTGTCAACGTAGTTAACCATATACATTGAAAAGAGATTATAATGACTTGAGCCTTAAAGAGATAAAGTATTTACAGGTCATTATAAATTATCACATTCTATTAACTTTACATCCTCTGCTGAATTCCCAAGTATTAATGTAATACCTCTGTTGTAATAGGTGCTCAAAGTGGCTGCTTTCAAATGAAACCTAAATTTTCAGGTACTAAGAGAAACTAATGTCTAAGTTACTAAAAAGTGAGACTTACAGATTCCACTGTGCCACATATAGTGGAAAATTTGACACCTAGTGAAAAAGAATGAAATGAAGCAAAAATAATCTCTCATAAAGCTAATGTAATATGCCCAATGAGGTGTCATTTTACATCTTTGAGGATATTTCTTTACAAAATACCAATATTTCAGCCTGCTTCATATTATAGAATTTTTTTTGGAGTGTTAGGATTATGAAGTGATGAGAAACAAGGTTCTGACAGCAATTACCCTGAAAATAGTGAAATCTAGATTTTGGAAGTAAGGAGGAAACAGAACAAAAAACGACATAGAGACAACAGAGTACTTCATTTTGTACATAGTTTTGACACTAGACTTCTCCACCTTTCTCACTCTGTGTAATCCTGTGTTCAATTAGGCCTATTTCATGATGTATAGTTTGAATATCTATGGCTAGAGGGCACAGTAAAAAAAAAGCAACAGAAAGAAATGAAAGGGATGAAACTCCTACTTCAATAAGTCATTTGGGAATAGAAATTTTCCATATTTTTTCTCTTTCTTCAGTGCTCTGTAGAATCTCAATAAATGTTTTCCAGTCAATCAGTGAACATCATAAAAAGTAATACTGGCTGGAATCCTAAATGGTGATTTCAGGAATAAATATATCTCAATATACCATGGTAATATTTATAATGAAATCAACAAAATAATGTATCTGGTTTGTTTGAATATTTTTTGAGACAAGGTATTCTTCTATAGCCAGGTTAGCTTAGGACATTGTACAAAGCCAGCAAGTGCCCCAAATTTGTGATCTCACTGCTTCAGCTCCACAGAGTACTACGAGATATTTGAACTCTTAATGATGTATCAACAATAAGCATTAATGTTTTAAAAATGTTTTATAAGATGATTATGCTAGTTATTTTTCACTTTAAGTAACTATCTTTGGCTTTATAAAAATTTATTAAATAACCTTATATATTTAAATATAAGGTTATTTAATAAATTAGCTAAAAACTTGAACTTGGATATAAATGAGTGGTAGGAGACTGTACTTAATTGTATTCTGTATTAAAATGAGACAAAAAATTACTACAATCCATTCAGGAACACTTTCATCTCAGGTCCAGTGACATGGCTTAGTAAGAAAAAGTACTTACCTGAAAGCTTGATGATCCTTTCTGGATCCTCAAGACCTACTTGGTAGATGGGGAGAAGCTACTGCTCAAATGGTTCTTGGACCTCCACACACTCACAGTAGCATGCCTGTGCACACACGCACACAAATAACACACACACACACACACACACACACACACACACACACACACACACATACACAAACACCATACACTAAATATACAATTGCAATAACAAAATCATTTCATATCAAATGGCTGGAAAATGTAGAACATTAAAATTCCAATTTTAAATAAAATACACTTCTGTCAAGCTCCTAGGTATAGCGGGAGAGACATAGATGTTTGCTTTTAATAATCAACATTATTTTTTAAAATGCAGGGGAAAATAATCTATCCCAGTGTGATTAAGAGCTAGCATAAGAAGTTTGAAGTGCTCAAGTCACAATTGAAATGCTCATTTTTGGAGGTTTTCAAATTTATGACATCGTAGAGGGCAGTATCAAATAAACTAATTAAAATCAACTTGAAAGTGATGATGCCATTTCCAACAAAAACATATGTGTATCTATTATAAAGTATATGAATAAAGTAAAGGATAACCAGGCTACAATCCACAGCCCCAGAAAAGCTAGGTAACAAGGAGGGCCCAAACAGAGACACATATATTTCCTTGGGAATCGAAAACAGAAGAGATCTCCTAGGTAAACAGGGGTGGGGGGAGGGGCATGGGAACATGAGGGATCTGGTTGGGAAGGTTGGGGGTGGGGGGCATTTTTGGTTTAGAGAGAAACCTGGTGCCAAGGAAATTTTCAGGAATCTACAAGGATGATCCCAGCTAAGACTCCTAGCAATAGTGGAGAGGGTGCCTGAACTGACCTTCTCCTGTAATCAGATTGGTGACTATCCTAATTGTCATCAGAGAACATCCATCTACTAACTGAAGGAAGCAGATGCAAAGATCCACAGCCAAACACTGGGGTGAGCTCCGTGGTCCTATTGAATCGAGGGAGGAAGCATTGTATGAGCCAGGGGCATCAAGGTCATAATAGGGAAACCCGCAGGGACAGCTAACCTGAGAACATGGGAGCTCACGGACTCTGGACCCACAGCTAACAGGCCTGCATGGGACCAACCTAGGCCTCTGTATGTGTGTGTGACAGTTGTGTAGCTTGGTCTGTGTGTTGAGCTTCTAACAGTGGGATCAGGACCTGTCCATAGCACATGAGCTGGCTTTTGGGAATGTGTAAAATGTCCTTCTCCATCTCTTTGAATTAATTGTAATTTGAAGTTTATTTTGTTAGAAATTAGGATTCCTATACCGGCTTGCTTTTTCAGTCTGTTTGATTGGAAAATCTTTTTCCAACCCTTTATCTGAGGTAATGTCTATCTTTGATGTTGAAGTATACTTCTTGTATGCATCAGAAGGATGAATACTGTTTTTGTATCCATTCTGTTAGCCTGTATCTTTTTATTAGTGAATTAGGACCCTATGTTTTTTAATGGGATTTTTGTTTTGGTATATTTTTGTCCTATTCATTTTTCCTGTTTGATTGTTTTAATTTTCATTGATTTTTAGAGAGAAAGTATATGAAGCTGGGTGTCCAAATATGTGAAAAGGATCTGGGAAGAGATCAGGAATGGGAAATAATAGGCTAAGAATATATTGTATGAAAAATATAAAGTAATAAAAGAAAAAGTATCTGTTTGCATTATGTCTACTACATTGGGGAAAAGCAAGTTGGTTAGAAGAGCTTTAATCATTAGGCTGAAATGACTACTGTAAGCCTAAAGTGTATCAGCTAAATTCTGTACTTTGATTCTCTGGGGTTCTTTATGTATAGGTATAGATGGGAACAAAGAACCACGTATAATCATACCAGTTTGCGTTTCTCAATACGTATGTCATCTGTAATAGAAAGTTACTCTGATGAATGATTTACTTATTAACTCTAGATTCATCCCAATTAACTGGATTCCCCTACAATGAGGCACTGCTAAAAATTGTTGTGTTACCTCATAGTCTCCATCCTCTCACAAATGTCTGTGGCCTTTAACCCTTTAAGCTTAGATTGATCTAACATCCAGTACTCATTAGGTTCTCAATTTAATACAATATTCATATTGTATTCAATTGACTTCATTTAAAAAGTTGTGTTTTCCTAATTTGTTAGAGCAATTTGCTTATATTTAAAATTAATAGGCAGTAAAAATTAGTTTTTATTAAGAAAATATAGTGTTGATTATAAAGCACTTGTGAAGATAGAATATTTTGTTTTCTGTTAAGGATAGCCAATTAACAAAGATTAAGTAGGGACACTAATAGGGTCAGGCAAATTAGATGATTCAGTGCCGAGGAGAGGAAATTTAGAACCTGCCCTTCTACCTCAAATGCCAATTTCTTAGGCCTAACTACTTTAGCTTCATTAAAAATATTTTAATTTTAGAAATAACAGTGACAATAATTTAAGATAAACATCTCCCATAATAACAATTTTATATTAAAAAATTGATAGACACAATGTGTAAACACTGTTAAATAATCTAATTCCAAATAGTTCCAAGTAACTTTGTGACAAAAAAAGAGCATGCTATGTTGAACAAATGAAGCTTACAAGAGAGTACATGACTTTCCTATACAGTACATAAATATGGTTTGGCAAGGTTATGGGCTCCTAGAGATGTTATACAAAATTATATATACATACACACACATACATATGTGTGTCAAGAAATATACACATATGCTTACACACAACTATGAAAAGGGTCAATATTATCCAGATTCCAAAAGAATCCATAGGTAATAAAAGATATTGTATTGAGGCTTATATGAATCAGAATCATGTACAGAACGATTGCAAATAGGCTCCAATGTACTTTATATGATACAACTCCCATTATCACTGGCTTTACAGAAGCATATAGCATCCTTAAGTCCATTTTATGCAATGGTCCATAGGTCACATATATATACACACATAACCCTGAGATTATCATTTTAGATGTAGTTACTAATATCTTCTCAGAGATTAAAATAATGAGAATTAAATCGGTGTGTGGCAAATAGTAAATATTCAATAATCAATAGTAATTTAGACCCCAAGAAACTTGTCTTTATGGTTAAATTTTCATCAAAGACTATCATATATTTTCTTTCTTTTTTTTGGTTTTTTTTTTTTTTTTTTTTTTTTTGGTTTTTTTGAGACAGGGTTTCTCTATGTAGTTTTGGTTCCTGTCCTGGAACTTGCTCTGTAGACAGAGATGTGCCTGGCTCTGCCTCCCAAGTGCTGGGATTAAAGGCATGCACCACTACCGCCCAGCCCCATATATTTTCTTTCTGTCAGAAAATTTATCTAGCCATTGCCTGGGCTTATTCACACAGTAGTCAAAAGTAGTTAAAAGACCTTCAAAAATGGTTTATTTATGATTCATTTGTTAAGGGGATGGTGCTGAATGTTTCAATGATATAAGTTTCCTAAATATATTACATAATATTTATTCAAATTCTGTAAAACTCATGGGATTTGTGCATGTTTACATCTAAAAAGCACAGCCAATGTTCTCTTAGACAATGTTTATTAATACATATCTAACACACTTTTCACCAAAATGAAGGTTTATCTATGAAGGTAAAGCTAAACCATGAATTTCATTCAGTGTTTTAAGACTGACAAACATCATGGTAAACACACCACTTGTCACAAATGCATGTTGCATAAATAGCCACTTCCTGACTTTTATGATGTGGTTTTTGACCCACGGAGTTTAATATCATGCTAGAATGAGCAGGGAATAAATAAAATTTTATATTATAAGCTTCAATCTTTCAAATAATAATCTTTCATTTGACAGAATCTTATGATTTTGTCTATTTCAATAATATCCAAACTGTAAGAAAAATGTCTAAAGCCATTATTAAGTAGCAACTGTTATATGAAGAGGTTATTTTAGGCTTTTTATAAGCTTTGGATGTTAGAAATATAGATATATTACTTTATGCAGAAAAATAAATTTCCTTTATTTTATTATGCTGAAACTTGGAATGCAATAAAAAAGCTAATTAACCAATTTATCAAAAATACCAAACAGACCAATGATTTTGGTAATTATAAAGACAACTCAATTTTTGCTTTATTATGCAAAACTTGTTTGCAACTGAATTGGATATCATCAAAATTACTTACAATATAGTGGTTACTAAAGCATGACAAAATTAGAATGTTACAACCAATTAATTGAACTTAATAAAGCTTTTAAATTATTTTTGTTCATTAGTATTCCTTTGAAGTTAGTAGTATGGTCCCTTTTGGGTTAAAGAGAGTAATTAAATTTTTTAAAGTAGAAAATCAAAACTGCTTTGTAAAGACTAAGACTCTCAAACAGGTAAAAAATATTTTTATTCTATTCCAAACTTTAAAAAGAAGTACAGTAAATTCATTTTATTTAAATTATTTGCTAAACATTTTACTACCATTTTTGCAGAGCAAATAGCTTGGAGTTTAAGTTCATGTACTGATTTTTTAAAATTTACTGCTGTGAAGATATGTAGAAGCAGCTGTCACTTTCTAGACAAGCTCACTTTCTGTCTTAGGCATATATTGCACAATCACTTATACAGCAGTGCCTGTAATTCCATTTTCTCTCTCTAGACTAGAGAAAGAAACTTAGCTCTCTGACTTTTCCCTTGCATTTAGGGAGGTGGTTTTATTAGTGGTAATGATATGTCCTGTTTCTTAATTACATTTCTGTGTTTATTTATAGAAAGTGACAGAATTTTCATATATTTAGAAAAAGAAGCATGTTGTTTTGGAATATGTATATTGTACTCTGTGAAATGACTAAATAGAGCTATTTAATGAATTTATCACCCCATATACTTAATATCTTTTGGAATGAAAACACTTACCAACTTACCATCCAATAATAGCTTGAGGTAGTTCCCATATTTCCCTACCACTTGATGCTGAACTATGGGTAAATGATGGATTCCAGGGAAGAGGCAGATGCTCTCATTTGTTGGGCCTATGATGAACTAACCATGTTATAATGAATAGTTGTAAACTCATAGTCACAAAGACAGCCCTGATTAAAATCTTTGGGTTACAAAACAAAGCAGACATGAATGTAAGAATGGGACTTTTGAGGAGAAAGAAATAGGGGTGGGAGGAACATAAGAGTAATTGAAGGTGACAATAAATAGAACCCCCCCATATATATATAATATATATATATATTATATATATATAATACCTTGTATTGATAAGTTATTATGCAATTGCTTGATATATTTTTCTTTGTTCCATAATATAAGTGTGCCTGCATTAGGCAGGAGAAGCTAAGTGTTCAGCTGTAGGACATTCAGCCATGGAAAGAAAGCTCAATTGGGAGCTTCAGCTGCCTATCTCAGCTTCTCCAGTTGGTTTGTGTTTGAAGTTATTTCATGTTTTAATAATGGTATCTCTATATATTGCTATGTTATCTGTTTTATTTGGATGCTTCAACTGAGGAAATGCTCTGTTCTGCTTAGGACTCTTTATTGGAAACTCCAGCAGACAGCCTTACAGGGAATTCCTTATTCAATGATTTAAGTACACAATTTGATGAAATATTGCTGCTTATCTATCTACTTATCTATCTATCTATCTATCTATCTATCTATCTATCTATCTATCATCTATTTAAGTATCTATCATTTTTTATTTTACTTTAAATTGCTGTAATCTGCGGTAGGATGGTCTATATGTCAAATTGCTCTGATTGGTTAATAAATAAAACACTGATTGGCCAGTGGCCAGGCAGGAAGTATAGGCGGGACTAACAGAGAGGAGAATGGAGAGAATTCTGGGAGAGACTGCCAGCTGCTGCCATGACAAGCAGCATGTGAAGATGCTGGTAAGCCATGAGCCACGTGGCAAGGTATAGATTTATAGAATGGATTAATTTAAGATGTAAGAACTAGATAGCTAGAAGCCTGAGCCATTAGGCCAAACAGATTAAACAATATAAGCGTCTGTGTGTTTATTTTATAAGTGGGCTGTTGGACTGCTGGGCCTTGGCGGGACCCGGAGAGAAAATTCTCCCGCTACAGTAATCATAGTAAATTGACTCATCAAATCCAAAAATATGTCTATTATAGATCATACTGTGAACTGTACAGAAATGTGTATTTGTTTCTTGTGTTTTTCTTTCTTTTAAAAATATTCTTGGGTTTTTTCTTTCTGTTTGTGTGATTTCTAAAGAAAGAGAGAAAGAAAGGGCATGGAGTTGGGTCTGTAGGGAAGTGGAAGGATCTTGGAGGAGTCTGGGTAAGGAAAGCCATGATTGAATATATTATATGAAAAAAAATAAGAAATAAAAATCATCTTAAAACTATATGCTTCTAACATTCGGTTATATAGGATATAATATTTTCTGAAGAGGAGGAATGGAGGCATAGTGATGAAAAATATGGCCAAAGAAAGAATGAAATTCATCAGGTCAAATACTAAATCCTATATCTCCTTGTCTGCTGTCTGCGGCTTCAAATATAAAATGTCTTAGATGGCTCTGTGATGCCAGCCTTTCTGACTGCAACATAGATCTCTCCCTTCAGCTGATTCAACTCTGGATATGCAGCTCTCTTTCAAAAATGTCTCACAGCTGCAGCATCTCCAATATTTTTAGGTCTTCACTGCAATACAGGCTTTAATTTCATCACTTCCTGTAATGGTATCTCATGGCCTCCTTAGAGGAACTGAATGTAGCCCTGCTACAATTTGTCACACTGGCAGCTCTCTCAGATCAGAGGAAGAATCTAAAAACTCCTCAGTCTTGTATCTTTCATGCCCCAAAGCTAGTGCCATTTTGATAACACTGCTAAGTTGGACTGAGAGCTTGGCTTGGACCCTGAACTACTTGGACCACATTTGCAGCAGCTGTTGTATGTTTTCAGGGAGCAGGAAAGTCCTTAGGGTGTTTCAGTTTGCACACAGAGAGTTTAACTAAGGTGGATTCTTGTTCTCAGGGCAATTTTCCCATTGTCCCAGTGCATAACAGTCGGCTTCCTCTCCTCAACTGTGTTAATTTCCTTAGCAATTATACCCTCTCTTCCAGTTCATATCTTGGCTATAACCATATACTTCCTCTTTTTCTCTTCAAGATGTAAATTTTATACTTCTTTCTGCTTTCTGTTCTATCTGGCTTTTTTGATTGTAGGACGTCATAAAGACTTTGTCAGTTAGTCAATATTTTGATGTGTGTGTGTTTTAATACTGTTATCACCTTTGTTGAGATAATGCCATCACCAGTACCCAGACTATTTATCAAAACCCAAGTACAGAGAAGGAGTATTTCTCTTTGAATCATTGGTAAGATGTTCTAAAAGACCCCACAAAATAATAGTTGATAGTACTTGTTTCTTGTTGGCTAGAAGAACTGGAAGGCAAGACCCAATTTCTGAAGGACTGCATACTTTGGCCAAACAACTTGGAGAAATCAAGCTGTTTCTCACTTGGAAGCCTTCTCCCTGAGAGCTCTTATGGTATAGGAAATTGCTATGTAAGCTGCCAAAGGAGAAAAGTTATCAATACACCCACCCAGCTGTAATGGCTAAAAAGCTAAAAAGCACAAGAGTAACAGCACTGGCAAGCTATCCCCAATGGTACAATCATGGTAATTGTAGCATGGAGCTGACCAACAGCTGTATAATTGGACTCAAAAAATTCTCATTTATACAGAACTCATATATGATACTGTAAACCTAATCAAGAATCCATGGCTAGAGAGATTATCTTCCCTACAGGAAAATTTATATTGAGCATAGTATTAAAGTAACAAAGTTTCCAATTGCCTTCTAAATATACTACACTATATCTATGGACAAATTCTATTCATATCTCACCAAAGATACTTCTTTATGCAGCTGATGAGGTCAATAGAGAGATCCACAGCCAGTTAAAATATAGAGAATAGGTGAGTATTAGGTTCCCAGGCCCATATCAGGCATGTATATCACAATTCCTACAAAGGAAGATCCAGGAATATAACAGTAGAAAGAGTAGAAATACTGTAAGGGTCCAAGGGCCAGGAAGACTGCTATAAGATGTCTTCTGGACAAGAAATGCTTGAAGGTCCTGTGAAATCGCAACAATATGACTGCATGCACAATATCTGTAAAGACCACACTAAGTATATCAACATAGATTTAGGAAATTTTCACAAGGCATCAAACCTAGAAAAAGAGTTATATACAATCAAGTAATGCTGAGGGTGAGAAAACCAGCTTATTGTGCTTTTAAGTTTTTTCAGGACTACCCTCTTATGTAGTCGGACTTTTCTGTCCCACCAGCTGGTCCCCAAATAACCACACAGAGACTTAATATTAATTATACATGCTCAGCTGATAGATTAGATTTGCTTTTAGCTAGCTCTTATAACTTAAATTAACCCATTTCCATTAATCTATATGCTGCCCTGAGGCTTGTTTACTTAATGTATTACTCAGCTGTTTAAAACAATGATATCAAGAAATACGAAGGCAAATGGATGGAACTAGAAAAAAAATCATTGTGATTGAGGTAACCCAGACCCTGAAAGACACATATGGTATGTACTCACTCATAAGTAGATATTAACTATAAAGTTAAGGATAACCATGTTACAATACACACACAGAGAGAGGCTAGTTAACAAGAAATCCTTATGGATTTCTCTGGGAAGGGAAAGTAGTGATCTCCTAATTGGACTGGGGGTGGATAGACATGGGAAATTGAGGGATCAGTTTGGGGGGTGGAAGAAGGGTGACAGTAATGAGGGAGAAGACTAGGAAGAGGGGCTTTATGAAATTGGGTAGAAGGGTTGTAAGAGAAACTCCCAGAAGCCTGCAAGGATGGCCCTAGCTAAGAATCCCAACAACACTGGATGCATAGCCTGAACTGGCCATCTCCTGTGATTGGATTGATGACTGTCTTGGTTGTCATCAGAGAGCCTTCATCCAGTGACTGATTCAGGCAGACTCAGAGACCCATGGCCAAACATTTGGCCTTGTTCAGGGAGTCCTGCTGAATAAACGGAGGAGGGATTGTAGGAAACAGGGGGCAAGAACATTACAGGAAAACCCACAGAAACCACTAGCCTAGCTCATGGGAACTGACAGAATCTGAACCAACGACCAGGGAGCCTACATGGAGCCAACCTAGGCCCTCTGCATATATGTGATAGTTGTGTAGCTTAGTCTCCCAACAATGGGAACAAGGGCTGTCCTTGGAGTTTTGACCTGATCTTGGGAATCTGTTCCTCATTCTGAATTGCCTTGCTCAGCCTGAATACAGGGGGAGGTGCTTGGTCTTATGGCAACTTGATATGCCATTCTTTGCTGAAGTCCATGGGAGGCCTGTCCCTTTCTGAGTGATTTGGAGGATGGCAGGATTGAGGGGGCAGTGGAGGGAAGGAGGGGTGTATGAATGGGAGGAGAGGGGGCCAGGGAGGCTGTGGTTAAGATTTAAAATAAATTAATTAATTAATTTAAAGAAATACCAAATCCATTTGGTGTTGGCAAACTGCTCCTTGGCATGGAACCTGCCTTGGACTGTGCTTGTACTTGAAATATACAATGATACTCCATTGGAGAAAACTGATTTCTCTCCCATATTTGGTATCAATTGCAAATAGCCTTTTGGTAAGGGTGAGATTTTGTGTCCACTTCCTTTTCTCAGTGCTGGAACTTTGTCTCATTTGAACATGTGCAAGTCCTGTGTGAGTTGTCATGCTCCTTGCGAGTCCATGTATGCATAAATTATGTTGTGTCTGAAGACACTATTTCCTTGGAGTCATCCATCATCTTTGGTTCTTTCACTTCCTCTGCCTCACCTTCTGCATATATCCCTGAGCCTTGAAGGACAGGATATTAAAAGACATTGCATTTAAGGCTGAATGCTCCACTTTCTCACATTCTCTGAATATTGTTCAGATTTCTCAAATGTTTTACTTAACTTAAATAGTATATATTAAGGTGTTTTATTACCTTAGACAGCATGGACTTTGTAATTTATCACAGACTCTACCCTTCTTACCTAATTATGTTCTCTTTTCCTCCATTACCATAACTCTTGAATTTGAAGGCATTTGAGTTAGAGATCTTGTAATTAGAGAAGAATTATTCTTATGAATACTATGAGCATATAAGTTTTTACATTCATTTTGTATCTAGAGGTATACTTGAAATGAAAATTTTAACATCTATCTATCTATCATCTATCTATCTATCATCTATCTATCTCAGATTGTATACCAACTAAGATGTTGAAATACTTAACCTTTGTCAAGGCCAGAATGTCATAGTACAAAAAATAGTTTGGACATCAAATGAAGCATCTAGTGTTATATCTTCTATTAATTTATGAATATCCTTTGTCAAGAAAACTATAACCTATGGCTTTTGTTAATGTATATATCAACAATTTCAGTTCCAGATTAATTATTCTGTGAGAGCTGAATTCATATATAGCTCAATTAATAATGACATAAGATGGTAGTAAAGATGTACATAATTATGTGTTAACTATTTTCTAATCAACCACAGGCACTGAGGATATAAGGACTCATATGATGCCTGTTAGTTCTTTTGCTCATGAAACAGAGTCTTCATAAGCCTTTCTCTTTCATAAGGAATATAAAATGAAAATATCAAGATGGACAATTATATATGTAAGTATTAAAATTAATAAAAACCTATAATATGAAAAACAACAAAATTATGGAAACTCATAGGAAGCATTATTAAACTAAAGAATCTTGGATGTAAAATTAGAATTTTACTGAAATAAATAAGTGAAGCTTTTTAAAGGGCCATACTATTTTTTATAAATGACTGAATACTAAAAAGAAAAATACAAATATTTCAATTAGTTAAATGTAAGTCATTTAACTAAAGTTAGAATACATAAATCACACAGAAAACCAAGCCTAAAAAGGAAGGAAAACAAGAACATCAAACTATTCTTAAATGAAAAGGATTGTTTAGTGATATAAAAAGACAAGTAAGAGAAATGTGAATAAAATTGGTGGTGTAAAATATATACAGGAATTAGGATTTCTGCTTGTTAGCAAATGTATAATAATATAAATTGAATAAATGTATAATAAATGTATAATAAAATAAATTCTTAAAAATATAGAGAGAAATAGGCAAAGGACACGAGTTCAAAAGTTTTAAAACATGAATATTTAAATAATAAACATGCTCAACTTCACTAGGTTTCAAAATAATATAAAATGGTTATATGCTAAAAAGTACTACAGGTTCAAAGAAAATAAAATGATAAAGGACTGCTAGACTCCTAATGACATTCAGCTGTACTCAAAGACAAGTGTCTCATTCAGCCATCATTAGAGAAGTTTCTCCCTGCAGCAGATGGTAACAAATACAGACACCCACAGCCAGGTATTACATGGAATATCAGTCTCTAAAAGGGATGTCTCCATCAAATCCTTCTACTCAGAGCTCAGGGAATCCTGCTGAAGAGGAGGCTGAAACTGTGTAAGAGCAGAGGAAAAGGAGGGCACCAAGAAAGCAAGGCCCTCTAAATCAACTGAGCAAAGCTCATATGAATTTATAGAGACAGAAACAGCAAGCCAAAGGCCTGCAAGTGTCTGCACCAGATCCTTGGCATATACAGTATAGCTTTTAGTTTAGTACTTTTATGAGACTTCTGAGTGTTTGAACAAGTCAGTCTCTGATTCTTGTGCCTTCTCTTGGACTTTTTTCCATCTGTTGGTTTTCCTGGTCCAAATTCGGTATGATGGTTTTTGTTTTTTTTGTATTATATTTATTTTCTTATGTTTCATTTTTATCTCTTTTTTTTACTTTTTTTCTTTTTATAATAGATTTTCTATTCATTTTACATAGACAGAAAGGGAGTGGATTCAGATAGGAGGGGAGGTAGAGAGGAACTGGGAGGAGTAGAGGGAGGGGAAACTGTAATCAGGATATATTGCATAAGAAGAGAATTTTTTTTGTTTTGTTTTGGTTTTTTTGTTTTGTTTTCCAGACGGTTTCTCTGTGTAACCCTGGCTGTCCTGGAACTCACTCTGTGGACCAGACTAGGGTCAAATTCAGAGATTCAAGATTCTCCTGCCTCTGCCTCCCACATGCTCAGATTAAAGGCATGTACCACCACAGCTACTCTAAAAGAATCTATTTTTAATAAAAGGGGAAAAATAAAATAAGTATGTCTTTATTTTATTAAGTTTATTTTTACAATTTTGAGAATTGAACCAAAGATTTATATATGCAAATGCAAGTGTTCTACCATTGATCTCCATGTCTAGCTCTATCAATTTTTACTAAATTAAAATATTCAATCCTGGAAAGGATTCAGAAGAAATGAATACATATTGTTGTTAGGAATATGAACTGAAACAACCTTTCTCCAAAGCAGTGTGCATAAATGAATTAAAACAATTTAAATAGGTTCACATTTGACATTTCAAATATATATATATATATATATATATATATATAAAGTTTCAATTTGACTAAAGTAATGATTAGCCAATTTGTTGCTGATCAGATTAGGATACATTGTCAAAGATATTCACAGAACACATGTTATAGTAAATAGCAAAAATATCCAATGAAACGAGAATGTTATACTTCACAACAGAGTATTATTTATGCAAAAGAAGGACAAAAATTATGTCCTTTGTCCCACTAAGAAAATTCTAGTTATCACATAATTCCTTTTACATATACAGAATCTAGATTTATTTTTGAAGACATGAAAGTAGTAGGGGCTTATTTGAGAAGAAGACAGGCAACAAGAGAGAGGTAGAAGGGGAAAAAGAGATGGTAATATAAAGTAATACAATTAAATGATATTATGTATACATGAAAATATAGTTATACCCAAAATTTTGAACATTGATATATGCAAGTGGAAAATAGAAAAATTGGAGTAGAGACATGACTGTTGAATGGTTGAGCTTGCTTATTATTCTCTTTTGTTTGTTTATTTATTTTGCTTTTCAAGGCAAGGTTTCTCTAACAGCCTTGGCTGTCCTGTAACTTGCTATATAGACCATGTTGGGCTAGAACTCACAGAGATCCTCCTGCCTCTGCCTCTTAAGTGCTGAGATTAAAGACATATGCCACTGTGCCCTAAATATTTGTTATCATTGCACCACCCTGTAGGTGCTCAAAACAGAACCCAGGTTTTCTGCTGTCTTTGAATTCCATTTCCTCATACCTTTACTTCCCAAGTGCCGAGATTACAGAAATGTTTTACCTCTTCTATTTCTGAAGAAATATTTTTAAATGAATCACTAGAGAAAGAGAGCTAGATATGAAGCCGTTACAATCTAATAATATCAGTAATAGAAAATATGCAAAGGAAAAAGACAGGCAGAATATACCTGGAAATTTCAAACTGCTTCCTTTGCTATATCTTATTACATTATTACAGTTTCAAAATTATCTAAATCAAGTAAAGGCATATTTATAATCATAAACAATTAAAAAGTAATTACCATTTAAATTTAGAAACTTTCTACACAAAAGAGTCCTCTTTGCTTCTATTTCTGACTTTCTTGTAATCTTAGTTATTGCCTTTAGCTTATGTCCAACTATATCAAGGAGGCACAACTAGGCATGTCAACTGATTAATAAACTCCCTCAAATTCAATAAAGAATGATATTTTTAAAAGTACATTATAAAATTAGTGAATCAATCACACATGAATATATTTAAAATACTCAGGTAAGTAAATGAATGCTGTTTTGAACATTCTACTTACAAAATCAACATAAATGATTTAGCAGTATAATCTTTGATTTACTTATTTTACACACACATATATTTGTATACACACACACATATATATATATATATATATTACTAACAATGCGTATTTCTATTATATCCATGAGAAAGTAAATAATATCAAGTTAATTTCTATTACTCTGAATTCACACTTAACATCTTTTCATCAGATTTGTTATTGAATTAGACCTAAGAAAATTATAATTTGCTTGTGAATATTCAATTACATATACATTTTGATGCTTTCCTAGTGTTATGAGTTAAATATATACATTCACCGTAAATCTGATTATTGAATTTCCTTATAATATTATTTTATGAATGTCTGTCAAGATCTAATGTTGTATTTTCCAGTTCTATCTAAAATGTCTCTCATGTCATACTAAAAGAGTAGATATTCTTGTGCAGGCTCAGTATAGGCAAGTTCAGTTTCACTGAGTTCATAATTTGAATGCTTATGTCATGCTGTGAGGATGGTATTTCACAGACCTTGCTCCTATGTTCAGGATTTTACATTATTTCTGTCTCCTCACCCATAATGTTCCCAGAGCTTTAGAGATGGTAGTATAAATTCCTAGTTTAGGGTTGAACACTCAAATTGCATTTATTCTCAGTGTCTTTTAGCATGTATTGGCATTCACTACCTTCTACTGAAAAGAGAAGCTTCTACAGTGAACATTGAATATAGCTTTTATCAATGTGTCACAGAAACAGGTTATCTAAACAACACTAGTAGGTTAATCCTGGGGGCCTATTACACCCTCTGGCATGGGTTTCTTTTAAAATCACAATTTACTGTGCCAGAAATAGAATCCTTATTGTGTGAGCCTGCACAAGAATTGACTTGGCAATAGCTAAATTTGGATGAGACAGAGAGTCTTAGAAGGCCATGGCTACTGCCTACTGAAATCGGTGCCATTGATAGACTCTGGAAATTGAGCATTCACTGTTGTGGAATATTAGTTTAAGATGTGTTACATTTGTTTATGCTGTGGAATATTTGTTTAACAATGCAAAGATTTGTTGCATCTTTTATGTTTCATTTGTTCAACTCTATGAAGCTGTGTTACTTTGCCTGCCTAAAACTCCTGATCGGTCTAATAAAGAGCTGAATGGCCAATAGATAGGAAGGAGAGCAATAGGTGGGGCTACCAGGCAGAGAGAATAAATAAATAGAGTAAAAAGAAAAGGGGGAGAAATGAGAAAAGGAGAAAGAAAGGAGCACACCAGGGGGCAGCCACCCATCCACACAGCCAGCCACAGAGTAAGAAGAAAAGTAAGGTATATAGAATAAAATCCAGAAGCAAAAGGTAGATGGGATAATTTAAGTTAAGAAAAGCTGGATAGAAGTAACTCAAGCTAAGCTAAGGCCAGGTATTCATAAGTAAGAATAAGTCTCCATTATTTATTTGGGAAATGGTTAATAGGCCCCCAAAGAATATACAAAAAAAGCCAACTAAATATTGGTGGTCCAACATGAAGCCTGAATTTCCACATAGGGCCTGAGAAAGCTGGAAAAAAAGACACAGCTCCTTCAAGAAACTCTGCCATACAGCAGAGCACTTAAACAGTCTTTCTCATTCCAGGTAGAAAAAAAAAAACTAAATAAATTAAGGGCATTGGCATTCCAGATCTGAGGGTTTGAAGGCACTTATAAGTCACCTACCTCTGATAAGGCAGAGAGCTCTAGGCTTGGTATTCACAGTCCCTAGAAGGGGGCAGAGCCAGCCAGCAAAGCCATGGTGGAAGTCCTAGCCATGCCACTTAGCAGTTTAAGGGGTCATGTGGTCAGAAAAGGATAGAGACATGCAGTAAAGACAGATCAAGACAGAAAAAAACTCTAACAGGTCAGAGTGTGTTTAACAATGTATATAGGCATAAGAAAGAAAAGAGAAAGAATATAGACAGTCTTAGAAAAAAGTAAATAGTTTAAAAATAATAAAGACTTTAAAAAGAGAGTTATATAAAAGAAAAAAAGCACTGTAATTATGGGAAATACACAGGAAGTCTGGATCCTATATAGTATTGTGTGGATTTTTAACTTTCTAAGGCTAATAAGCAAATGGTAGCTGCTGAGAGACATGGGATTACAGGAGAGACAGCTGAAATAAACCAGCTTAGATTTTTTTTTTTTTTTTTGGTTTTTCGAGACAGGGTTTCTCTATGTAGCTTTGCGCCTTTCCTGGAACTCACTTGGTAGCCCAGGTTGGCCTTGAACTCACAGAGATCCACCTGGCTCTGCCTCCCGAGTGCTGGGATTAAAGGCGTGCACCACCACCTCCCGGCAGCTTAGATATTTTAAGAATTCCTTAACTTAAAAATGTAACTCCAAAAATGCATTGCTTTGGAGAAGAGGTTTTGCTTTTATTTCTATAGGAATCTAGATGTTGTGGATTCCTTCAGGGTAGATATGGATCATATTTGATCAGAGGAGACATCTTGAATCTTCACAGGTTATATATATAAAAATGTCACAGCTAGTCTTCCCATGACTTGGCCATTATCTCAATTTTCTTAGGGAGCCCCAAAGATTCCTTCACCAACAAACAAAAGGAAACAGTCTATAGAAGATGATGCCCACATTCCCAAATGATAGGGTGAGTGGTTGTTGTGGGTTATGAATGTTTGTTATAATTTAGGGGAATATAGGATAAAAAGACAACTATTAATCTCAGGTATTTTGAATTGGTATGGATTTTGGTATATTGATATGGATTTAAAATTATATTTGTTATATATTGTGTACATGTTTCTACTCTTGTTTGGGGTATTATGCCTATGCAGCATATTTTAAAATGGAGTGTATCATTAAGAAATGAGGTTAGTAGTTAATTTATAATAATCAAACTTATAGTCATATTAGGTAAGTTTTCAAGGTTAAACATCTATATTTTTAGTAGATAGATGATTTTCAAACACTTCAAACACCTACAGATCATGGCAATTTAAGATGTTTAATAAATAAGGTTTTTCAAGACATTGAGGGACATCTGTTCCTGGCAGCACCAATTTATTTAAGGAAAGGATGATGAGCATCAAAGAAACGCTATGTGGAGTTTGCTTTCTATGTCGCAAGGCTAGGCATTTGCACAAGAAACTGCTCTTGCCTTGACTGCTGACAGTATGTTGTACTGACTGGACCAGTAGGACATAAGAAAAAGACTGTTGAACTTTACCAAGACAAGGCAGGACAGTACTTTGAGATTCCTGCTTCACAGAAGGGTCTGCCAGACATTCTTCAGGACACAAAGGAAAGCAACTGATGAACTTTGATGACACAAAGTGGGACAGTTCTTCAAATTTCCTGCTGCACTGAAAAATCTGCCAGATACTCTAGGCCTGTAGGCTGAAGATGAATGCCCCAATGTTGCAGAGGAACATTGGGTCACTGTCCAGGCAGCCAGATGTCTCTGTTGTTAGGTAATATTACATCCTTCTGGGGCCTTTGATGGAGTTAAAGACTAAATACTTAGAGTTACACATTTCCTTAGTTATGATAAAAAGTAAATTAGGTGCAAAATGTTGGAACCACTAAGGTAAGGTAGATAATGGAGTATTTTCTCTGAATTTGCTAAATAAAAAATGGACTGAATATTGTAAATGTAACTCTTACTTGATAACTGATTTTGCTGCATATAGTTTTACTGTGTTAAAGTTAAAGCCTTTCATTTTTATTTAGACAAGAGGGGAAATGTTTTGGAATATTAATTTAAGATGTGTTACATTTGTTTATGCTGCGGAATATTTGTTTAATGTTGCAAAGATGTGTTGCATTCTTTTATGTTGCATTTGTTTAACTCTGTAAAGCTGTGTTACTTTGCCTAAAATATCTGATTAGCCAAATAAAGAGCTGAATGGCCAATAACTGGGCAGGAGAAAGGATAGGCTGAAAGGGATGGTGTGCAGAGACAATAAATAGGAGGAAGAAGGAGGAGCAAGAAAAGGAGAAGGTAAGGATGACTCCAGGGGTTAGCCACTCAGCCACACATCCAGCCATGGAGTAAGAAGGAAAGAAAGGCATATAAAATAGAGAAAGGTAAAAATCCAAAGGTAGAAGGTAGATGGGATAATTTAAGTTAAGAAAAGCTGGCTAGAAATAAGCCAAGCTAAGGCCAGGCATTCATGAATAAGAACAGAAACAAGAATAAGTTTCTGTGTATTTATTTGGGAGCTGGGTGGTGGGCCCTCAAAGAGAAAAAGAAAACAACTGCAATTCACTTCCATCAGTTTTGTCCAACCAGGTTTCAATAGCGTTCCAAACCCATGATCTCACAGATGTCCTTGGCTAAACTTTTTCTGTGCCAAAGCAAAATAAACAAATTTATATGGAAAAGAAACTTTTAGGGAAGAGAGCAATTTGATAGAGTTCTAAGGGAGACAAGTTGAGTAGGGAGCAAGGGTAAACAGAATGTGTTGTTTACATGTGTGAAAACTTTAAAGAATAAATCTGTTTTTAAAGTAGAGGTCTTACTTTCATAAATAATTATTTATGAGACAGTTTATTACTTTTGTTAATTACGTGTAACTATTATTGGGTTTGTAGTTTCCTTGAATAAGTAATTATTGGTTACTTGTTACAACTATATGTGATGAAGTCATAAACCTACAAAGACACCTAAAGTGAGAAAACTTAAGAGTTAGTAAACCAATCTTGCAACTTGCTTTCCCTCTCACTTGATGTGAAGAGAGACATCAAGTAAACGATGACGTAAAGATAATGGAATATGGACAAAACATTTCTTCCTCTTATATATATTCTAATTAAAGAGAAGTCATAGATTTATTACTTTTGTGAGAAAGTCAGAAGCTCATTGAGAAGCCCATATAATTTAAGTAAATTCAAAAGAAGCTGTATTGAAGGACATTGGGAAGTTCCTCTTTACCATACTCTCCACATTTGGCACAATTTTCATCTTCTGCCTATGGAGAGAAATGGATAATGACACTGAAAAAAAGATTTCCAGGTAAATAATTCTGATAAACAAGTTATGAAACTCTTAAAAGACTAGCAAGCTGAAATGTCATACTTCACAATAACCAAGGAGTAATCTAAGTGATGCAAGGATGGCTAAACATATGCAGATCAATACATATAATACATCTCATTAACAGTAAATACAATAAAATATACACAAACACCTTCTGACACTATGAACACTAGACAGTAGGGAGTATTTATTTATTCAATGTAAAACAAAAATAAGTATTTCTCTTTAGAGGTATTCTATTTACATATGAGAAGCACCTGACACTTGTAGTACTGTAGTTTCAAATTGGAAGCTTTTTTTGAAACTAAAGTGCACTGTTATTTGTGCTCAGATATAAGCTGTATCTGAAATTTTAACTTAGATTAAAAACAAAAAATGCAGATTGCAAATTACATTTAACTACCTTTTCATGGCAAAAAATAATTGAGAAAACAACTTAGTGTAAAAGAACTATTCTTGCCTTAGAATTTTCAGGGTTTTCAGTATATGGTGAGCTAACTTCATTGTTCCTGGACTGTGGTTGGACAAAATATCATAATAGAACACTATAGTGGAACAAGGGTGCTCACCTCACAGTGGCTAAGAAGTGAAGAAACAAAATAGGAAAGATCTGGTGTCAGTATATTTTCTGCAATGTCATGCCCTGATTTTTCTACTTCTTCTAACAATCTCTCACAACATAATAGTCGATTTTTTCTATGAAGTTAGAGCCTTTGTGATCCAGCCACCTCACTTTTTAAAAGCTACTGAGCTGGCAATGGAGCACTTAACACATAATTCTTTGGTGGGAACATTTTTTGATTCAAAGCAAAACTTCAAACTCAAAGTGGTGGCTATTGCCTGTAATTCCAGCACTTAGGAGCCTGAAGCAGAAGGATCACCATGGTTTCAAGACCAGACGTGACTACATGGTGAATTCCACATTAGTCTGGACTACATTGAGACGTACCTAACAAAAAGAAACATAAACAAACAAAAAACACACATAACATCTTAATACTACAGCAGTCACATAGACTAATTTGGAAATAGTTGATTGGGAAATATAAATGAATGTTCTCCTCAAACATTTCTGTATGTTTAGGCATATAGAAAATATAAATGGAAAAACACCTCCATATTTTTTTTGTTAAGAACTCTTACTTGTGGCACACTCTCCAATAGTTAGGCCGATATTGGAAATTAACTGTCAATTTATTTTTTGAGTTTTGAATCAAAACAATGAAAGTAAGATAGATTAAATGATAAATAATATGCATTTAACTTATTCTAATGTATCATTGCAATTATCAAAAGTCTGATAGCTAAATTTCTCTGGTATGTATTAACATAATGGACTTGACCAGCACTGACCACTGAGGCTCATCATTTTATGTATTCCTAGTTTATATATACCTATTCACATCTACATGTGTTGAGATTAAGTTGGAAGGTAGTGTATAATGGGAGTGGAACACATCTCATAACTAATTTGCCACTGCTACTCAGGAAATGATAAACTACCTTAGGTGTTCCAAGAAATGGAACTTTAATTCAGGGACATAGAAAAAGATGTTGAAAGAATTTATAGCTTCAAAGATTATGAAGTTACATTTCTCCCATTGCTTCCTCAGCCTTGGAATATTATTATGTGGTGTGGAAGAATGCTTTTACATTTAAAATGCTTTGACTTATTTTCTGCTTTGTCATTTATATCCAGATATTAGAATGTATTTTACACCTACTCTCAAGGAATAAATTGAGTCACCTTTTTTCAATTAAAATCAATTTAAGTAGGATTATTGATTTTTCCAAGGCAGTAAACATTGTCTAAAGGCTAAGTGACAGACGAAGTGGCTGGATATGGTGTTAGTTATAGAAGACTTTATAAAAGAAAATAAAACTCACATAACTTTTGTCTTCATGCCCTCATTTCATGAGGGCCATTTTTTTGAAAAGAAGTAATTTTACAATGAATATCAAGGCTCAGCAGCTGGGCAATAGTCCTGAAAATTGTGGTATGTTAGATCTAAGTTTTAATTTTGGCTAAATCTTGCCTGAGTGACCCTGTAAAATTTATTTTAAATTAAGCCATGAAGCTGTATGAAGTTGTCAGACACTTTCAGTGCTGGAATTAAAAGCAAGTGTGTTCATTTTTGGTTAAGTGTTCTACTATTGAACTCCATCTCTGACTCACCATTAAAATGTTTTTGTTAGAGTTACTTTAGAGTGTAATTAACTTTTACACACATATACATATACTCATGCAACTATTATCCAGATAGAGAAATGACATATTAATAGAATCCCAAATAATTCTTTTTTTCAGCCTTTCAAGACAAGGTTTCACTGGGTAGTCCTGGCTGTCCTGGGTCCTGCAACTAGATGAAGTTTATAATTATGCCTTCCTAGTCACTCTCAGAACTCATAAATATGCATGACAAAATTAGAAGATGCCTGGAGAGTTTATTATGGTGATATTTTATTTGTACTGAAATGTGATTTTATTTGTATGTTAATAAATAAAGTTGCCTGGAGTTTTATTCCATTCCTGTGGGCTTTTTTCATAGATGACTATGTACTAGCTAAAAATAATTTTAAAAGATTTAGAAATTTGCCTTCTACTTCTTTGCAAATAACTGAATAAATGTCTTAGAAAACTTTGTGGATGGCATGAATTTGATCCCTTGCTGAACAACACCTTCAAGATTTAGGGATATCTTATTATATGCATGTAAACTCTTGGGTCTATAGAAGGTAAACTGAATTAATGAAGCAATTACTACTTGTGTCCTGGTAAGTGTAAACATAATTATTATTCTTGAGAAGTAAAAGAAAATCAAATGATGTATGTAAAATCTCCTGACATTCACATGTGAGCAAAAATATATTTAAAAATTACTGTGGAAATATAAAACTATATATGTACATTCATGTGTATTTTATTCATTTAGGTATATTTAACCCTATTCTCAGTAGGTTGTAAAGTATTGAAAATGGATAGATTGAGGATATCTAATGTCAGCAAACTGACCTTACATGAGAGCAATTACATTGAGATAATAATAATCCTCTTGCATTGCATAAAGCTGAAGCTTACTATATGTCAGATATCAGCATGTGTGTTTCTCACATGCAATATTGTATTTAATACATGATTCTCTACTTTTGATATTTCCCCTATTGAGAAATCAGTAGACTTTAAAATTTCACAGTATATTCAAGTTTAAACATTAAGTTTTAAAAACAGAAAAAGTACTCAAACATAGATAGATTGATTCCAAAGTCCATCTTGCAATGTCTGTAATTCTAGCATGGTAGTAATCTTATGTGGTGATATTTTGTTTCTGATCCAACAAATAAAACTTGCTTGAAGATCAGAGTATGGAGCTAAGCCACTAGTTAGCCATAGAGGCCATGAAGTGGTGGCACGCACCTTTATCCCAGCACTCAGGAGGCAGAGGCAGATGGATCTCTGTGAGTTCAAGTCCACTTTGGGCTAAACAAGATTGATCCAGTCTAAAAGAGAAATGGAGCCAGGCAATGGTGGCACACACCTTTGATCCCAGCACTAGGGAGGTAGAGACAGGAAGTGATATGGCTGGGGAGAGAGAGGAATATAAAGTGGTAGGAGACAGGAGCTCAGCAGTTTTTTTGGCTGAGAATTTCATAGAAGTAAGAACTAGTGGCTGACTGCTCTGCTTCTCTGATCTTTCAGCTTTCACCCTGATATTGGACTCTAACTTTTTATTAATTAGACCAATTAGAATTTGTGCTACAATCTTATAACCATATTACACTAAAGATTTACAAACCATGATTAAAGAACGCTGAGGTTGTTGAAAAATACAACGATACTGAGATAACTACTGTAAGAAGAGTGAAATGAAAATAAAAGCATGATTATAAAATCTCCTATGCATTTGATTCTCTGTTCTCTCAAACTTTAACAGATCCCTGGACATTTGTTAGTAATCCTTCTACACCTGTATGGTCGGCTACTCATTTGCTACTCTCCACATGTCTACTCTCTTTTCTTAAATGATAATAACAGTAACATGTTGGACTCAAAGTCCACTTCCAAAAACTTTTATATCTTCTGTCATTCACAACCAAATTTATATCAAGAGTTGCTCGTTGCATTAATTTCATCCTTTTTTTGTTGTTGTCGTTTTTTCATTATTTTTGGTTTACTAGGAAAAAGCCAGAAAAAGCTCTCAAGAGTGGGAGGAGACTCCAGGAGAAGAATGCACTATACATTCATATCACTGCATTTAATACATTCCTAGCCTCTAAACATTTGTCAGTATTGAAAGCATTGTATTTCTCAAAGGACTCTGTCTTAGGTTCTATCACACCACACTTCTAAATTGGGCCTGTTCCAGAACATCATCTGCTACTAATCCTGACCTTGAGTTGTTAATGCTGATCAAGACTATGTTAGATTATTTGTTCTTCTTATGCTTATCCTTATGCCTTAGCCATCTTATGCATTTATGCATTCATATATATTATTTCATATCCAGAAATATCTGTTTTGTATCTCAGACTCTGAGGTCCACCCAAATTATAACATCTAATTGCAAATCTGTTGTGTGATTGACTTTTCCTGGCATAGCACAATACACACATGTTCATACATACACCCACAACACCCCACATATACATAACTCACCCATAAAATAGATCTCATGACAGACTAAAGTAACAATTGTACCAATTCCTAATTTGATGGACCAGTGAATTTTTATTGGAGTTACTAACCCAAGTAGGAATGAGAACTTACTTTGAGGAACAATGACTCAAAAAAGCTGCAACACCAGAAAGCCTATCCAACATGAGTAACAACTATTGAAAATCTACAACCCTGGAATACTCTATGCAGCTCATAGGCAGCTCCACAATTGGACTACAAAGATGTCAACCTAAACATTCTGGACTGGAATCCTGAGGTGTAGACTACTCCAGTATACTGATACCACTCATCTCCTTTTGTTAGAATAGAACCTAATGACTAACTCATCTTAATACTCTACTTATGTCCCAATCTTTACTATTATATTATTTCAAGAGCTTTTTACCTTGAAACCTTTTATACAAAGTGTGTTTGCTCAATATTAGAAGCTCATGGTTCTAAAACAAATGAAATGAGATTCTATGCTCATATTATTTCTTTATAAATAATGTAATCTCCAATGCTATTGCATAATTTACATCTACCTTCTATTTTAAAGCCCTATTTTCTTTTTTAAGCAATTTAATATAGTAATTTTTATTCCAAGTGCATTTGAATACTATCTTTATATAAACAGTTGCTTAAGGATAATTGTAATTTGAATAAGGAAACAGTAGTTTCATCAATATTTTCAAACACTGGTAAAAAACTTTCACCATTAATTTCAAAGTCTCTGTAATCTCAAATCTTGTTGTCCTTATATTGTGAACATTAAATAGAGTTTCCTGGATTTAAATTGACAATAATAACTAGCACGTCTATATATCTTCATATTGATATGAAATATATAGCTATTTTCATACATTGTTTATGTTTCACATTAACAGCAAAATGAACTAAGAATTATAGTTACCCCAGTAATTATAGAAATAATAAGACTTTCTTGGATTGTGTCCTACTGAAATGTGAGGAGCAAGATTAAAATATACCCCCCTATATACAAATGACATACTGAGAAAGAAATCAGGGAACCAATACCCATTACAATGGCAACAAATAATATGAAATAACGTGAGGTAACTCTAACCAAGCAAGTGAAAGATAACTATAACAAAACCTTTAAGGAGTTAAAAAAGTAAGTTGAAGAAAATAACAGAGGATGGAAAGATCACATGTGCTTATGGATAGGTAAGATTAACATAGTAAAAATGATCATCCTACCAAAAGCAATGAACAGATTCAATTTAATCACCATAAAATTCCAATATGACTCTTTACAGGCCTTGAAAGGACAATATTCAATTTTATATGTAAAAGAAACCAAAAAAACCAAAGACAACTAAAACAATCTTGAATAATAATAGAATTTCTGGAAGTATCACCATGCCTGATTTCAAGTTCTACTCCAAAACTATAGTAATAAAACCCACATAGTACTGGCAAAGAAACAGACACATTGATCAATGGAATCAAATCAAAGACTGATATCTAAATCCACACACATATGGACACCTAAATTTTTAAATAAGAAAGCCAGAAATACACAATGGAAAAAAGAAAGCATCAATAACAAATGGTGCTGGTCTAATAGGATATGGCCACATAGAAGAATGCAAATAGACCCATATCTATCACCCTGCATAAAACTCAAGTCTAAGTGGATCAAAGACCTCAACATAAAACCAGATACAGAAAGTAGGGAATAGCCTTGAATGCATTGGCATAGGAGGCAATTTCCTGAACAGAACACCAACGGTGTAGGTATTAAGACTGACTATTAATAAATTGTACCTCACAAAAGTGAGGTTTTCATGAAACTGAAGAGCTTCTGTAAGGAAAACGACACCCACCAATATGACAAAATGGCAGACTATAGAATAGGAAAAGATTTTCACAAACCTCACATCTGATAGAAAGCTAATATATATATATATATATATATATATATATATATAAACTTAAGAAACTATACACTAACAAACCAGACAATAAAATTTAAAAAAAATGGGATACAGATCTAAACAGAGAATTCTCAGTAAAGGAATCTCAATTGGTCAAGAAACACTTAAAGAATTGTTCAATGCCCTTAACCATCAAGGAAATGCAAATCAAAACTACTTTGAGATTCCAACTTACATTTGCCAGTATAGCTAAGGACAATGACACAAGTGGCAGCTCATGCTGATAAAGATGTGGAGCAAAGGGAAAACTCTTCCATTGCTGGAGGGAATGCAAACTTGTACAGCAACTTTGGAAATCAATATGGCAGTCCCTCAGAAATTTGGGAACCAATGTAACTTAAGATCCAGCTTAGGCATATACCCAAAGGATCTTCCATTCTACCATAAGGACACTTGCTCAACTATATTCATAGCAGCTTTTTTCATATGATCTAGAAACTGAAAACAACTTAGATATTTATCAATCATCAAATGGATAAAAATAATGTGTTACATTTACATAATGGAGTATTAATCAGCAGTCAAAAAATAGCATCATGAAATTTGCAGGCAAAGGCATGAAACTAGAACAATATCATCATGAGTGGGATAACCCACATCCAGAAAAACAAACATGGTCTTTACTCATAAGTGGATATTAGCTGTTAAGTAAATGATAATCATACTAAAATCCACAGGCCCAGAGAGAGACTAAATAACAAGGAAGACTCTAAGGGGACCCATGGATCTCCCTGCAATGGGGAAATAAAAGAGATTTTCCAAGTGGACTAGGGGTAGGTGTGGGTGGGAACAGGAGGGGTCAGGTTAAGGAGGAGGGATGGAAGGAGAAAGTATGAGGAGAGACAACTGAAACTGGAGGGCATTTGGGGGTAATGTACAAAACTAGTACAGTGGAAACTTCCTGGAATATATGAAGATGACCCTAGGGAGGAGGACTCCTTGTAATTGAAGATACAGAGCCTAAACCATGCATCTTCTGTAGCGAGGCAAGGCTTCCAGTATTTGGATTGGGGCATGAACCCAGGCATAAAACATTCAACCTATAAGCTGTCCTGCCTGCAATATGTGCTGTAGCAATTGGGGCACAGAATTTGTGTGAGTGGACCAACCAATGGCTGGTCTAATTTGAAGTCAATGCCATGAAAGGGAGCCTGTGGCCAACACTAGCCTGTGGCCTACATGACCAGGAACTTGAGGATGGATAGCTCAGAGACTTAGCATAGAAGCAAACAGGGTAAGAAAAAACAAAAGCAATTGAAATTATCTCTAATGATAGATAGTCTGCTATACTCATAAATGGGTGCCTACCCCAATTGTAATCAGAGAGGCTACTTCTGACAGTTAATGGTAGTGGATGTTGAGATCCACAATCAAACAGTATTCAGAGAGAGAAAGCCAAGGTTGGCGGTCCCCATGGGTGCCCCTCCTCTAAGCTCAGGGAACCGCATAAAAGAAGGGGAAGATGAATCATGGGAGAGTGAGGGTTAAGGACACCAGGATAGCAAGGTCTGTGGAATCAACTACGTAAGGATCATGGGGGCTCACGGGGACTGAAGCAGCGTTTGCCAAGCCTGCATGTGTTGAGTGCGAGGTCCTGTCCATATATGTTATGATTGTTGGCTTGGTGTTTTGGAGGGACTCCTAAAGTAGGAGTGAGGGTGTCTCTGACTCTTTTGCCGGCTCCTGAGAACGTTTTCTTCCTACTGGGTTGCCTCACCCCGCCTTGATGTGAGAGTTTATGCCAGATCTTACTGTATCTTGTTGTAACATTTTTGTTGATGTCCCTGGGAGGACTGTACTTCTCTTCATGGAGATTGGAGGGGGTGGATCTAGGGGAGAGAGGGCTGGGGGGAACTGGGAGGAGTAGAGGGAGGGGAAACTATGGGTAAGAAGTATTATATGAGAGAAGAATAAATAAAAATAAAAAATAAACTAAGGGTTTTAAACTTCAACCATTTTCCTTGGAAAGTGCTTGTTTCTTTATAGTTTAGGAAAATAACAAGCAATAAAATGATGGAATATGAGACACAAAGTGCCTATTTGACTGATCGGGCAATTAGGTTTAAGATATTAGATAATCCTCAGATGGCCACAGATATAGTGACACAGTAGATTATGAGAATTTAATTGAAGATCCACTGGGATTCTTCCTCGGCCTGAAACACTTAACTTACTGTGCATTCAAATTGTAACTGAAGAGAGCAGCTATTATTCAACAAACACCAGAAGGATGTTTCTTTCCAACTTGGTTTTACTTCAAAATGGAGATTTTCCTGGCTCATTCTTTGTTCTGTCTTATATCATTGCTTCTTTGGGCTTGACATACTAAGTAATCTTTAGTGAACTTGGCATAATCTGTTGATGTATAATTTTTAAATTAACAAGCCATGGCAGTTTAATATTTATTTCTGATTCAGTGATCAAAGAATGACACTGAATTCTTAAAACACTTTTTTGGTTCATAGTTAATACTGCCATACTTTCCTAAGTGTTAATACTGCTGTACTTCCTTAAGCGGCTTCATGAAGGTCATCTAGCAATAAGGAATTTCAGAATTAAACAGGACCTCATAGGTCATATATTTCAATATATATATATATATATCATTTCTTATATCTAATATTCCACATCAAACTTTTCAATTGGATTTGCTGAAATACTTTTTGTATTAACTGTACAGGGGATTCAGGGAAAATTCTGAAAATTTACTATTTTATAAAACATAAAGAAATGGATATTTTAACTCACGATAGACAATGAATTAATCAAACAGAATGACAGAATTTCCAATCTTCTTCCGTGATTTAATAAATCTCTCAATTCTTTAAGAGTTATTTGACAGATACTATATAACTTATTTTCAAATTATTTCAAATTGTGTTTCCTGATACTTAGAATTAAATGTATGTTTGAATGACATTCAATATTAGAGTGATCTGTTTATTGTATTTTATTAAAAAGAAAGAAGAGAAGAAAAATAGAAGAAATAAAGGAAGAGAAAGAATTCCTCCACTTGATGGAAGGTATATAAATATGTAATTTCAGTTATTCAAACCTGTTTTTTTTTTCAGTTCTTTCAATCTATACTTCAGATTTGTTATCCTATACAGGGAAAACATGAGCAAGAGTATACATTGAATTTCAGGGAAACTTGTATGCTATTTAGTACAACAAAATATTTAGACATTTCAAATATTTTTCTCAGAAATGCTTGTGTTTCTAATTTTCAAATGTTGAACAGAAATGGCTAGAAAAAATCAACAAGGCTATCATTTGTTATAGGCTAAATCTGTCTAAATGTGACTCATGTATGTTCAAAAGAACTTTTGGCCACCTTCACATTTTTTTTGATTGCCTATCATTGGATCTATTATTTCTCTATCATACAAATATTTAGATTGGCAGGACTGATGTCCATAAAGAGCCCCTTCTTGTTTTTTTTTTCTTTGTTTGTTTGAGCATCTACTGGAGACACTGATTTCTCCATGAAGCAGGTGGCAAAAACATTAATGTATAGGGAATTGTCACAATCTATAATTAAAGAAAACTGTTTTGTACTTTTTATGTTTTAATGATTTTTTTCTTTTTTATTAAGAAAATTTTTATTTATTTTACCTAGTAACCACAGATCCCCCTCTCTTCTCTCCTCCCAGCCCCTCCAGTATTGCTCTTATCCCACCCATCCCCCCATTCTCTCCTCCAAAAAGGTAAGGCCTCCCATGGTGAGTGAGCAGAGCCTGGTTCATTCAGTTTATGCAGGTCCAAGCCCTCCCCCCTCCCCCCCGCATCAAGGCTGTGCAAAATGTTCCAGTATAGGTAATGGGCTCCCAAAAGCCAACTCATGCACCAAGGATGGACCCTAACCCTACTTCCAGGGGGCACCTTAGGTAGGTCAAGCTACACAGCTGTCTCACTTATGCATAGGGCATAGTCCAGTCCCAAGTAGGATCCATAGTTGTTGGTCTAAAGTTCATGAATTCCTACTAGCTTGGCTTGGTTGTCTCTGTAGGTTTCCCCTTCATGATCTTGATTAAAGAATATGAATTTATATAATAGCTATTGTTTGCTACTTAGCACTAACTAAAACTCAAGGAAAATGTAAAAGCAGAAACCATAAGTAGAGGCGTTTGGAAACATGGCAAAAATAAAAAGAATTAGTCACTGATCTTAGGAGCTAAGGGCTATATTAGAAAAATATTCTATTGTTCAGAAGGCATTTCCCAGGTATTTTCTATTTTTCTGAAGAAAATCATTCTCAAACATTAATCTCCTTAGGAATCAAATATTAGTTAGGCCTCATGGCACACACCTGTTGCCCTAATACTCAGGGAGACTGAAGAAGAGGATTGTGAGTTTATAGTCATTTGAGTTCCATTAGGATAGACTACCTTCCTACTCCTCACTCAACAATGTTCTGGGAACATCGTGAAAGAAACCAGAGGCAGACAGAATAGCAAATACCCCAGAAAAAGTAGAGCAAATACATTAGTATCTTTGTATGTCTCTGGGTTAGATGTGGCAGACAATAGGAAAAAAACTAACAGTTCTTTAATCACATAATAAAGGAAGTTCATTATTAAAACATAAAAAAGAAAATCCCAGACCAGCAATCCCTAACAGCACCCCCTCCCCTGGGCTCCATATCTCAGCCCACAATTTCAGCAGAAGACTCCAGCTCTAACAAAGGTAATGTCTGTACTAGAAACACCAGTCCCCAACAGCACCACTTCCCCAGGGCTGTACATCTGAACCCACAACTCTGGCAGAAGACTCCTGCTGTGGATATTGATTGCTTTGTATGCTGTGAATGTGTTGCTCTGATTTGGTTGATAAATAAAATGCTGATTGGCCAGTAGCCAGGCAGGAAGTATAGTATAGGTGGGACAAGCAGAGAGGGGAATTCTGGGAACAGGAAGGCTGAGTCAGGAGATGCTGCCAGCCGCCACCACCATGAGAAGTGAGATGTAAAGTACCAGTAAGCCACAAGCCACATGGCAACTTGTAGTTTAATAGAAATTGGTTAATTTAAGATATAAGAACTAGATAGAAAGAAGCCTGCCACAGCCATGGAGTTTATGAGTAATATAAATCTCTGTGTGTTTACGTGGGTCTGAGTAGCTGCAGACCTGGTGGGACTGGAGAAAATTCCAGCTACAGACTCCCATTTGACAGTATGGCCTCTGGTACTAGGAACCACAGATAAGACACCACCCACCCACTAATACCCCTTAAACTCCACCCAGCCTTCCCCAACAGGAACCCCCAGGATCCATATCCTGGCCCACAACTCCAGTAGAAGACTCCTGCTTTACTTTAAGCCATGCTGGCATTGAAAACTCTAGAACAAAAAGAAGCGAAGAGGAGTAGAGGACAAGAAATAATCAAACTTGGGGATGAAATGAAACATAAACAAAGAGAGTATTATAAAGAATATAAAAATTAACAAAATCAGAAATGAAAAGGGGGAAATAACAAGAGACACCGAGAAAAAGCCAAAGAATCATTAAGTCATTCTTCAAAACCCTCTACTCCAGAAAATGAGAAAACCTAAAAGAACAGGAAAATTTTCTTTTTCTTTTTTTTTCTTTTTCTTTTTTTTTGGGGGGGGGGCGGGGGGAGTTTGAGACAGGGTTTCTCTGTGTAGCTTTGCGCCTTTCCTGGAACTCACTTGGTAGTCCAGGCTGGCCTCGAACCAACAGAGATCCGCCTGTCTCTGCCTCCCAAGTGCTGGGATTAAAGGCATGTGTCACCACCGCCCAGCAAAAAATTTCTTGATGATAGATACCACTTACAAAAATTAAATCAATATCAGACAAACAATTTAAATAAATACACCTATAATC
>CABHPR010153023.1:0-33212 GCA_902168415.1 Peromyscus melanophrys
CCAAAAAAAAAAAAAAAAAAAGAAAGAAAGAAAGAAAGAAAACAAAGCATGCAGTGGAATGCAGAGGGTTCAGTACGGTACACGGAGGACTGTTCTTTTTAGGGTGAGGAACTGTTTTATGTACAACTATAGTGATGGTGTACATTTGCTGAAACTAGGAGTTTACAGTCCAGAGAGAGGGGAGAGGAGGGGAAGGAGGAAGAGGAGGGGAGGGGGGGCAGCGAGGGAGAAACAGAGCTTGCTTGTCCCATTCTAAGAGGAGAGACTTAGGGGCTGTGGCCTGATCTGTGAGGCCGCAGCTCCTGATCTAGCCGATTCGACCTCTAGTTCCATGTAGATGCAGATGTGTACATATGTAAACGGTAGAGCCACAGGTGGGAATCTGGTTGGTCTGTTATACACATGTATTTGCTTGCTTTGTCCGCCAAGGGTACAGAAGCAAAGACAACGTAGTAGCAAAGAGCATTCTCGGTGCCCAGACTAATAAGAGGAACAAAGCTCGGAAGAAATGGCTGGTTGGAGTGTTGATCAGGAATAAACAAGAAGAGCTTGTAGCATCCTGTGGTACCAGAAAGTATAAAGTGGTAAAAACAAGAGCATAATGATAGATAATGGTGTATCTAAGGAATACATGCCTGTGCTCGTGAAGGCCGTGTGTTGACTTTGGGGGCTTTGGTGGGCTCTGTCTTAGGTAGGGTTTCTATTGCTGTGATGAAACACCATGACCAAGAGGAACTTGGAGAGGAAAGGGTTTGTTTCAGCTTACGACTCTCTGGTCACCATCTATTGCTGAGAGAAGTCAGGGCAGGAACTGAAGGCAGGAACCCAAAACAGAGGCTATGTTCTCATGGCTTGCCCAGTCTGCTTTCTTATAGCATCCAGGACCACCAGCCCAGGGTAGCACCATCCACAGTGAACTGGGTCCTCACACACCAACCCTCAGTCACAAGAAAAAAAAAAGCACCACAGGTTTGTCTGAAGGCCAGTCCAGTGAGGGAATTTTTCAACTGAGATTCCCTCTTTCAAAATGACTCTAGCTTTTGTCATTGACACAAAACTAGCCAGCATGTCCTCTGCCATTCTCTGTTTGGAGACAGGTTTCTGTCTGAATTTGTCACTTGCTGTTTTGGCTAGGCTGGCTGGCCAGCAAGTCCCCAAGGTCCACCTCTGTCAGCCTACCAAGCTCTGGGGCTATAGGCATGCACAGCTGCACCTACATTTCGGGTAGGTGCTAGAGACTCAAGCCCAGACCCTCATGCTTTCACAGCAGGTGGCTTCACCCACTGATGCACCTCCTCAGCCTCCAGCTCCCCTTCTTCTTTGTTTTTAAATTTTTATGTTTTGTTTGAAGAGTATATTCTAATATCCCAGCGTGGCCTTTTCCCTGTTCCTTTTCTTCTCTCTCTCTCTCTCTCTCTCTCTCTCTCTCTCTCTCTCTCTCTCTCTCTCTCTCTCTCTCGTCTTTAAATAGCACGCATTATTATACATATTAATGAGTTTCATTGAGCCACTTTCATACAGGTGCCTGATGGATTTCAATCATGTTCACCCCATTACTCTCTTTTGTCTCCCCCCCTACTTCTGCTAATCACTTTCCTCTTCCCAACAAATGTGCATGTGCACACACACATACACACATGTACACACTTACACACGTACACACACGCATCCTGCCTTCTACTTCCATGGTTTTTGTTTTGACCCAGTGAGTTTTATTAGGGTTGTTACAAGGGTGTGGGTATCTCACCAGTGGTACACCACTGAAAAAAATGTCTTTCTCTCTCCCACCAACCATTATCTGTATATAAATACTCAAAGAACAGTGTGGAGTCCCATGAGCCCCCCCTCCCACGACACAGTATGACCAGCCTGATTTTATGTGCATCTTGCACAGGTAATCACAGCTGCTCTGAGTTCAAGAACGCAGTAGCCATGCTGTGCCTACACTCAGCATTCCACACCATTCCCAATCACTTAAGACTCTTTCACATTCTTTCCTCCCTTTTTTCTGCAGTGTGTCCTGAGCCTTGGAGCAGGGGTGACAGAGCTCCCCCACTTAAGTAGATTAGGATTAGTAGAGTGGAAGGAGCCTGGAGGTCAGAAAACAACTTGGAGTCTGGTCTCTTTTTTCACCTTGGTGTGGGTTCCAGGCACCATGTCACCAGGCTTTCACAGCTAGTGCCTTTACCTGCTGAGCCACCTCACTAGCCCTCGATGTCCCTCTTATGGCTGGACATTCGGCAGTCATTTATTCTCAGCACCTTGACCAGCTAAGGGTCTGCAGTCTCCTTTGGGACATCCTTCCACGAAAGCCACCACTTTGGGCTGGAGGCGTAGCTCAGTGGTAGAGTGCTTGCCTAGCATGCGTTAAGACCTTGGTTTCCTCCCCAGCCCCGAAACTAAACCCAAGCAAACCTCGTCCTTACTATAGTCCTAAGAAAAATGTGGTAAATATCAGCCAAAGACATTCTACAAAATACCCACTTCTCAAAACACGGGATCCTTGAAATTCAGGAAAAGTCTTACTTTGAGAAACAGGATCAGAAGATACGGCAGCCGATTGAATGTGTGGTATCCTGGCTGGGATTCTGGGAGAGAAGAGGACATTAGGGAAATGAAGGCAGCACAGATGAAGTATGAAGTATGACTCAAGTTTGTAATAATGTTTTTCTGCTGTTGTCAATGGTAACAAGTGCACCAAATTTATACAAGAGCTGCATGGGGGAAGAAGCTATGTCAGATATTCAAGAACTCAGTATATCCTTAACTTAGCAATCCACCTAGAACTGTCCAGAAACTTAAACTTTTCTTGAATGTGGTGAATGCCTCTGCAGAGAAGCTGCAGGGCTTAGTGGTTAAGATGAACCCAAGCTGGGCCGAGTGCACGCCTTTAATTCCAGCATTCAGGAGGCAGAGGCAGGGGGACTTCTGTGCTTTCAGAGCCAACCTGGTCTACAGAGCAGGCTCCAGGACAGCCAGGACTACATAGAGGACTACCCTGTCTCAAAAAAAACAAAACAGAAAGATGAGCCACATGCTAGGCTGCTGAGGTTCCCTTCTTAGCCTCATTGGTCACCCTAATAACCAAAATTATGTCACATCTCCCTGTCTCCATTGCCGTGTCTTGTTCCCCGTAAGATTTATTTTTATTTATGTATATGTGTCTATGTGCCTGTGAGTGAATATATGCATGTGTGTGCAGTGCCTGCAGGGGCCAGAAAAGGGTGTCTGATCTCCTGGAGTTCCAGGTGGTTACAGCCCCCCTAATGTGGGTGATGGGAGCCAAATCTGAGTCCTTTCCAGAAACAAATGCTCTTAACCGCTGAGCCATCTCTCCAGCCTCCACTGTCTTCTATTAAATAAATTCTTCAGCGGTCTGAGATGATACATGGAGAGGATTTAGAGGAATGTGTGGCAATATGTATTAATTCTGTTTATCATCACCACTTTGCTCTTTAGTTTGGGGCATTTTTGTGGTTACAGCTGAATTTCACTGCATTGCTCCTCTTCTACATACTGATTTTGGGGTTGGCATGCCAACAGAACTGTATCCTTAATGCTGCATTCTTAAAGGAGAAAGCATCAAGATTGTAAAGATTCAAGAGAAAGCAAGGCCAGAACTTGAGAATTCCTTTTTTTTTTTTTTTAAATGTATAGGAGTGTTTTGCCTGCATGTATGTCTATGTACCATGTGCATGCCTAGTGCTCAGGCTGGTGACAAGAGGGTGTTGGACCCCCTGGACTGGAGTTATGAATTGTTGTAAGCCACCACGTGGGTGTTGGGAGTTGAACTTATGTCCTCTGCAAGTGCCCCTCACCACTAAGAATTCTTAATTTTAGTTTCCTGCTTTGTGGGAGGCATGACTGAGTCGATGCCAAAGCCACTGAGCCTGGCAGGGCCTTCTGCCTGTGAGGATAGATGCCCCTGCATTGAGAGTCTGAAGTTAGCTTTTTTGGTCTTCAGCAGATTTCTGATTTTTGTTTGGGTTTTTGACATACGTTCTCAGGTATGTAGTACTGACTGGTCTGAAACATACCTTTTGTAGCCAGGCTGGCCTTGAACTTGCTTCCTGACTTGGCCACCCAGTGCAGGTGTGAGCTGGAACTCAGGTTGCTAGGCATGTGAGGCAAGCACCCTTTACTATTGAACCATCTTGTCAGCCCTTTCTCCTTCTTTAACTGTTTGAGACAGAGGCTCAGCTGTGTATCCCTGGCTGGCCTAGAACTCAGGATCCTTCTTCCTCAACCGCTGGACTCCTGGGATTCTAAGTGTGGGACACCATTCTTGGCTTTTTATGATGCTTTCTTATTACTGCTTAAGTTAGTATACAGAGCCCCAAAATGCTTTCGATGGAATATATTTTCGGAGCAATTCGATGTTTCTCTTTGGTGTGAAGAAAGAAAGCAATGCTTTGTCAGGAGTTGTCTCTTTGAGCAAGCAGTTGCTGGAAACCGAAAGGCAAATAAAATGCCTGTGATTGGGAAGTTGTCTCTCTGGAGACGCCCACCAGAGGGCGCACACGCTTTCCCAGGGCTGGGCAGACCTGACTGGGGCCATCTGTGTTTGCTGTCTGATGATTAACAAGTTCTATAAATGACAAGATCGTGGTGCATCAGAGCCACAGTTGCTAAATGAGGAGAGAAAGCAGCCATAATGCCACATGGCAGTGGAGAACTGTGGTCACCAGAGGACGGGAAGGGGAGGGGCAAGAGGGGTGCCAGGAGGTGTCCCATACCTGGTTCAAAAAAGGGAGTCAACTGCCGTTCTACTCTCAGTATAGTGGCTGTAGCTACAACCACTTAGTATATGTTAGAAAGAACTAGAAGAGCCATTCAACGGTTCCCCCACACAATGATGTGATAAATATCGTTATTTGATCGTTACATTATGTGCATAATTTTGAAGGAAAGACAAAAAGTCAAGGTAGCAAGCGCCTGCTATAGTTGATGAATAGGAAGTTTCTAGATGACTGGAATTTGACATCCTAATGGGGGCTTATGAAACCTTTCAAGTGGGAATGCCACCCAGTACCCAGGCCAGCATCTTCCTCTCCTTCCTCTACGTGTGGATATTATGTGGAACTTGTATACTTACTAACTTTAAAAATAATTGGTTTTATAAGTACAAAGGTACTTTGAGGATTTTTTCCTCTTTGAGAGGTGGAGACAGAGGATAAGGAGTTCAGAACTAGCCTCTGCTACATTGCAATTTTAAAGCCAGCCTGGGTTACCTAAGACCCTGTCTCCAAACAAACACCAACCAACCAACCAACCAGCCAACCAACCAACTAAACTAGGAAAAAAAATTTTAAGATACACCGAGACCACCTGTGAGTCTGAGTTAGAAGCCATCTTCCTAGAGCACGTCTGCACATGTGCACTTGTGTAGGCGTGCAGGTCCCGAAAAGGGGCCATTCGGAAGACTCTGTTCCTGCTTTTCTCCTCTACCTCTCAGAGAACTTTTTTCTGTATTAATAAGTTTAAAAGTTTGACAATATTTTGCAGATACTTGTTTTTCCTCTCTATGGATATGCATTTAATAATTTAGCCAGTACTATAAAAATAACTATACTTTTTCAGCATATGTACAAACAGTGCTGTGACAAATTCTTAATATATTCTGATTATTTTACAGAACATCTTTCTAAAAATGGAATTTTCCATCATGTTTTCTTATGATGATGCATACTTTTAATTCCAGCACTAGGGAGACAGAGGCAGAAGTCTAAGCAGATCTCTGTGAGCTCAAGGCTAGCCTGGTGGACAAAGAGAGTTCCAGACCAGCCTGGGCTACATAGAGAATCAATCTGACAGGCGTTCATTGTTCTGTTTTGTAGGTGGGACAAAGCTTTCACCTTCTGTGTGTGGTTTTGTAACATGTCTTGGTATTATGGAAAATATTAGTTCATCCATTGTAGTGGGTCCTCCAAATGTTGACACATTTCCTTGTGTCATAAATAAATCTTACCCTTAGTACAGCAGTGCACAAGTATTGGAAAGCTGCTTCCTCACAGTGGTGGACACACATTCACTAGAATTGTAAATTTTGCCTAAAAGCTCAAATTGTATCAAAGCAGTACGTTGTGTCTGTTGTTTTCCTAACAGGCATACTTTATTTCTGAGGAAATGACACAGGAGAAGTTGTGCTCCGTGAAGACACTTTTTATGACTTCATTGCAGAGGTGTGTGAGGGTGGGGGGCCGTCCTGAGAGTCCTGTCAGTGAAGACGACAGCAGCTTAGCATGGTTTGTTACCTCTGCTTTGTGTCAGGCCAGCCTGCTGTTACTGCGTCCATGCTGTCTAAACACGTCGTTGTTGGTGGGCTGTGGCAGTGAGCAAAAGGTCAATAACGTATTAATATGATCGTGGAAACAGTTCTGACCTCTGATGATCCGTGATGGGAACTTGGGACCTCTGTGGACATACTATGGGCCTCTGTGGACCATACTGAGAAGCTGAATTCTCAGTGGCTCATAGCAACCCATTCTTCCACCTGACATTAGCTGGGGGATAATTTGTGACTCAGTTCTTGTGACATTTGAGAGTGGGTCTTTGGGGAGCTTGTGAGAAGTTTCCTCATTCCTAAAAAGAGACTGAAGAAAGATGTGGTCCTTTTCTTTCCCTGGAGGGTGTCCTGTCAGTGTGGTATCTGAAACTGGTGCAGCCATTTTGTAACCAGCTACAGGACTCTCAGCCTTAGGATTAAGGTAAAAGAATCTCCAAAGACATGATTAGTGGTAAACATTCTGAGTGGCGGTTTGCATTTATTTTTGTGAATGACATTAGCATATTTTCTACTGAGGTCATTTCAACTTGTTTTCTAAGCATTTCTTATGGATGGTAATAAAATATCCTAATAGCTTACAAATATCCCCACCATCTTTTATGACATTTCCAAAATCTTTTCTCATGCTTTTTGTGTGTGTATGGTGCATATGTGTGAGTGTGCAGGTGCACACCTATGTGTGTACATGTGTCAGTCAGAAGTCTTCCTCTCTTGCTCTCCCCTTTTATTGCCTTGAGACAGGGTCTCTCACTGAACCTGAAACTCTGTTTCCTCTAGGCTGACTGGCCGGTAAGGTGTTGGGTGTTGTTAGTTTTTTGACTCTTTTTGGGGGACTGCCACCCAGCTCCCAAATAAATCGTACATGGAGGCTTATACTTAATTATGAATGCCCGGCCTTAGCTTGGCTTAGTTTCTAGCCAGCTTTTCTTATCTTAAATTATCCCATCTACCTTTTGCCTCTGGGCTTTTCCCATTCTTCTGTAAATCTTACTCTCACTCCGTGGCTTGCTGTGTAGCTGGGTGGCTGGCCCCTGGAGCCCTTCTCCTCCTCTGGCTACTTCCCTTTCTTCTTCTCCCAGATTTCTCCTTCTATTTATTCTCTCTGCCTGCCAGCCCCACCTATCCTTTCTCCTGCCTCACTATTGGCCGTTCAGCTCTTTATTAGAACATCAAGTGTTTTAGACAGGCACAGTAACACAGCTTCACAGAGTTAAAAAAAAAATGCAACATAAACAAAAGTAACACACCTTAAAATAATATTCCCCAACAGTTGGGATCTGCTTGTCTCCTCCTTGGGATTACAGGCCCACACAGCTATGTCTGGCTTTTTATATGGGGTTTGAATCAGGTTTTTGTGCTTGAAAAGCAAGCATTCTTACCACTGAAACGTTCCCCTAGCCCCATCAATTGATTTCTTTTTATTTTTATAGTTTGATATCATGTTTAAAAGATTTTTCCTCCCCATTTTTTAGAAATATTTGTAATTTTCTAAGCTTAGACGATATAACTTTAAATTTTTTGCAAATACATTTTTTTTTTATTGCTGGAGGGGTGCCCATGTGCCCTGGCACATGCATGGAGGTCAGAGGACAACTTGCAGGACCTACCATGCAGGTCCCAGGGATGGAACTCAGATTGTTTATTTGCCAGTTATCTTACTGGCTTAATGTGATTGCTTTATGTTCAAAGTGTAATTTTTCTGCTGTCTTCATGTTCGATGTGGAACAGAGAAATAATATTTCCCCCAAATGGCAGGTAGCCCATTTTCTTAATGTACTCCTTTGAATAAGCCATTGTTTTCTTAAGCCACTGATTCAAAACACTAGCTATTACAGACAGGCCTTTTAATATCTATTTTGATCAGTTTCTGGACTTCCTAACCTGTTGCATTTGCTGTGGCTCTATCCTGGCATTAGATACATGGCCAGGATTTACTTTTTTATAGGTGCTCCAAGGTCTGGCTGACAAGCCCACTTCCATTGCACCACCCGGAAGCCCAGTCCAATCTAGCTCCATCATCCGTTTTCTCTCTCTTTTCCTGGCACTTCTTGTATGCTTATTTTTCCAAATGAACCCTTAAATTACTTGTTCAAGTTTCCCCCAAAAACACTTTTAAAATTTTGATTGGAATTACTGATAAGTATTTTTGAATCCCTGGTATTAGGGTTCTCCTCTGACACAATAAGCCAAATTGAGCTGAATTAAAAGTAAAGGACCAGGTTTAATCTGAGCAAAGCATTCCTGGGTGATCTCAGGGGTGGGGTGGGGAGAAATCACATAACAGGTCTATGGACTGGAGCTTAAATACCCTGTAAATATCCTGTAGGCTGGTCTTGAGCATCTCTGGGTGAGCTGAAAGGAGCAGAGTTTGTGTGTGTGTGTGGGGGGGGGGGTTGCTGAGTTGGAGTTTCCAACAGAACATCCCAACCTTCTTGGATATATGGTCGCTGGTTCAAATCTGGCTACTTCCTGTTGGCATGGAACTACGTGGGGAGGGAGAGTCAAGAATCAGTGGGCTCATGCTCAGCGGGAGGTGTGGGTGAAGAAACATTCAGTTAACTGCCATTCTAGAGACCTCAGGGATCTGAGGAAGTAAGAAGTAAGGAAGTAAGAAGACAAGTTGCTAGGAGAAAAAATAGATTATAAACACCGGCCCTATGAATGGGGCTAGCCATGGGAAGAATGAAGACTGCCAGAGGAATGGAATGGAGGTATGCTCATTTATCCTGGATAGGTGCCCACTTGAGTCTGGAGAGGTGGTACCAGCACTGATGTCCCAGGAGCTTGTGGGGATGGCATGCCCAATTGCAAATGTGTTCCAGGAGTACCTAAGCCATCATATCTGCTGTTTCCCTGGAGGTGGGGAATGCCTCTATCTATCCCATAAAGGTGTCAATAAGAGTTAAGAGATAATGGAGCTTCTTATGAGTGGACATGTGGGTGAAGTCAGCCTGCCAGTACTTGCCTGATTGGTGTCCTTGGAGCTGGTGCAGGGGCTAGCTTATCTGGATGGCTCCTTGCGGGTTGGCCTTGGCACAAGTCTGGCAGGAGGAGTGAACCTGTCTAGAGACTGATAATAGTTTCCACCAGGCCAGATTCCTAGATACAGTAGCAGAACTCTTTCCCCAGGAACCTGCAGGTGCCTGTAAAACATCTGGAACAGATTCATACCTTGGTGTCATAGCAAAGACTGTGCCTTTGGGTTAAAACATTTTTCCTAGGGCTTGGTTTTAGCCCAATAAACATACCTTTAAGTCTATACTTAGACAACCAGATGAAATTTACTGAACAAAGGAGGTTGAGCGAGTGAAGGAGGGGGAGGGGAGGAGGCTGAGGAGTGGGGGAGGAGGAACAGAGTTGAACACACCTGCAGGCTTCCATACCCTCTTTAATGCTAACCTGTTTCAGAGGGGGAGGAGTTGGCATTTCAGCAGAGTTTTGCCATATGTGGCTGGAGACAATACAGTAATGCTGAAAAAGCCTCTATGTAGTCCTAAAAGCTGGGACCAGTAAAGTCCACAGAAACTTAAGAACTTCTGAAAACTATTTGTAGTCAGTGCCCTATCAGTTTATAAAAACTGCATTTTTCAATGCTAAAATTATGAAGCCTGTTTATCCTTTTACTATGAAGCCTGTGAACAAGGCAAACCTTTCTGTGTTTTTAACAGGAAACTTAACCAATGAACTAATGAGCTACCAAGGTGGTTGTATCCTTGGGAGGTCAGAGGAGGGGGGCTGTTAAACTGGTAAATCTATCAGTACCCTAGTCATCAAACACCATCAGATCTGAGAAGGAAAAATTTCACCTGACTAATCAGAAGTGAGACAGCTGTCCGCTACATAGACAGCCATCCCAGGTTTCTCAGTTGTCATCAGGGACAGAGGTCCCAAGGCAGTTATCAGTCTTCAGCTGCCAAGCCCAGAAGATCTGACAGACTTTCCTGTGGAGTAGGAATTTGGGGGAGACCAGCCTACCTTGTCTTGGCAAAGTGGGCCAATCAATTCCCCAGTGTCCTGCTTGTCTGGACAGGGTCTTAGCAGCAGTTAAGGTGCAAAGTAGTTTTCTGTTCTGTGACTGACTTTGCTACATTTAAAGCAAGCTCCAAGTGGAAGTTCTTCTGTGGCCATCCATCTTCCTTGGAGGAGATACAGGGTGCTGCTAGGAGCTAGCATGTCTCTGTCGTGAGAAGCTTTTTTATTAAATGCCATATTCTCAGATCTCTGAAGTGTTTGAGGATCAGGGGATCATTATCTGTTAGGTATAAGCAGTTTAGTATCTCTAGGAGCCAAAACTCAGTTTTCACAGTGTAAACAATTTAGTGTTTCTAAAAATCAATACCAAGGGGATTACTCTTAAGTTACAAAATCTGGCTGTCAGCAAGATATGTCCCAGTACATGAATGCATGAAGGTGCAGCTTTAATACCTCAGTAAACCAGCATTGTTTTAATTCCTATCTTTTATAAACCTTGTTTTTAGGACAGGACATGAATTGACATACAGAAATCCATCCTAAGGTAAAATACCTAATGTCTCCTTAGTGGGGCCACTTCTTGTGGTCACCTTTATTTAAGATGGCCGCGAAGTCATATGACCTCCCTCTTCTCCATCAAAATGGTGACTGCCCATGTGTTGTACTTAATTAAGGTGGTGGCAGACCATGTGGTGTTTTCCAGAGCAGTTCCAATTTGGAGTTACCAGTTTTAAGTTAATTTTTCTTCTTTAATAGCAGTGGCTGACACACTGAACACATATACTCAGGCATCCAAGACCAGTCAGAAACAAGCTTTCAGTGGATACGTTTCCATGCATAAACATAAAATAGAAAAAGGACCTTTTTCATAGAAAGAGAAACAAAACTTTTTGCAGGAAACTATGTCAGATGACAAGCTTGAAAATCCTGAAATAAGAGTTTACACTATAAGGCAGCATGTAAGAAACCATAGAATAAAAGGCATTAGGAGTGAGAAAGTAGAGCCATAGAGACCCTGGGATGTGGGTCTGCAGACCAAAGAGTGAGAGCCACGTGGAGAATACAGCCAGCTGGAGTTTAAACTGTGGGTCTCCTAGACTATTGGGGGAGGGAAGCTAATAGCCATGTGCTGGCATGAAGCAGCAGTGTCTCCAGCTTTCATTTACATGTTGTAACAAACAGAAGAATGAGATGTTTATGCAGTTTAGGGTGGGAGAGCAGGCAGGAACAGAGAGAACAGATCTAGTGTGGGAAGAATCCCAGTGTGGCCAGACCAAACACCAGGGAAGCCTGGTGAGCAGAGTCAAAGTGGGCACCCTCCGGTGGGCCCTGCCAAGGTGTTCCAGGAAGAGAAAACAGCAGGAACAGTAGAGTTAGTACATCAGGGAAACTGGGAGAGTGATTGAGCGAAAGTCATCTTGGAGCGGATGGCCTGAGAAGCAGGTAGGCAGACAGACATGGGGGTGGAGACACAGGCAAACAGTGAAAAGGGAAGAGATGGCAATGCAAAGCTCATAACCCTGGATGAGGGAGCTCAAACCAGCGTATGGTGTGAGACAGCCTCAATTTCGATAAATTTTGTCGGAGACACCCCGAGGGTTTCTGGAAATAGAACTTGGACCCACAAGTACCCATTCACACGCCTTTTTCCAGAGATTGAAGGGTATAGAATCATGTCCAGTTCTATAAACCTGTGACCAGTTTGGTGTGGGGATTGCCTCTGTGCAGAATGTCTCCTGAACAGGGGAACTCCAAGGGGCAGGGACTGTCTCTGCTCCTGAAGTGGGCCAGAGTTACCTCGTGCTTCAGCAACCTGGCAGATAACCTGGAAGCCTTTGACTCAGAAGGGGCCAAAAGACTCGGAAGAGATCCTGGATCCCTTATAGACTTTTGGTTTGGAAATGGGTGATTCACCGAGCAAAAGTTGGTCCGGTGTGGTAGAGGTGGGGTGGAAGGGAGAATGGCTTCCCATGTTGCTTGGGGACCAGTGGGGAATGCACCCACATGGCTAGTGACTGTTGAGGGAGGCCCAACTCTATCAAGACTCGGCATCAAATGATAAGTATTTTGAATCCCTGGTATTAGGTTTCTCCACTGTTGCAATAAGCCAAATTGAGCCAAATTAAAAGTAAAGGGCCAGGTTTAATCTGAGCAAAGCACTCCCGGGTGACCTCATGGGAAGAGGAGAAATCACGTGGCAGGTCTATGGACCAGAGCTTAAATACCCTGTAGGCGAGGTCTTGAGCAGTTCCCCGTCAAGCGGCTTTCTGAAAGGGGCAGGGTTTGGAGAGAGGAAGCAGGCTGAGGCTGAGCTTCCAATGGAACAATTATTTTAATTTTATAGATGATTTTTGAAGAAAATTGACTTTTTCTTTTATTTTAGTCATGAGTCTTTACCTTCAGAAGCTCACATACTGTCTTTTCATTAAAGTCGTTATTCACTCCATTCTACAGAGTAACAGCTTTCTTCCTACCAGTCCTGTGTGCCATTTCTTGGTGGCATTTGTATAGAGATCTTGCCCAGCCTGCCGTGTGTGTGTGTGTGTGTGTGTGTGTGTGTGTGTGTGTGTGTGTCCCTTTTTTTTAAGAACATTTTTTAAAAACACTCAGTTCCTATCTCCAGATAGCTTTGGCTTGTTCAAGCAGAGTGTACACTGAGGACTCTGTCATTTGTGGTGTTACAGTATGTGCTATGAGCTGCATTTATGAGCTGTGCTGTTGAAGACTGTTTAAGGAAGCAGAGTATACCAGAAACTGTTACCTTAATGAATCTGCTCTCTGGAGCTGGTTACTTTGGGAAATTATACATTTGTAGCAAAAGAACAGCAACTCTCTCAGAAAACAAAGGACATTGTCTTAGTGCCAAGAGCTGTGGAAGAGAGGAATGGGCTGCTGGGAGCAGCTCCGGAAATGAGAGTTCAAAGCTGTTCCGTTGTTATTGGGGGACACAGTGAGCTCTCACTGTGACTTATTCAGAGGGACCTTATTTTGATCACAGATACAGTTAAACAGTGTTACCTCCTGCACACCCATTGTGTTGTCAGGCAGCGGGGTGAGGGCTGACAGGTCTTATGTTTTGTTGTTGTTATTGTTGTTTTAAAAGAATCATCATTTAATCAGATTGTTTTTGTGTTAAATAAGATTCAAGTTGCCCCAGGCAGTATGGATTGGCAGTGTTTCAGCTATCTGGGAAAATGGAATTTGCCAGCTTTCTAAGGCCATTTGAAATAAACAAACACATTTCTTTTCATCCACATTATGGATTTAGAAAGCATGTGTGAACTAGCCTGGTATCTTAATTACCACTTAAAATGTTTCTATAGAGAATGTGCTCAGAGTGGAATGTAGCTGCGTTGCTATAGCGCTTGCCTAGCATACGTGAGGCTCTGGGTTCGATCCCCAGCACCACTTGAAAGTGGGAATGGTGGCTCAGTCCTGTAACCCCAGCACTCAGGAGGTGGAAGCAGGAAGATAAAGTCCAGGGTCATCCTTGGCTACATGGAGTTTCAGGCCAGCCTCAGCTAGGAGACCTTGTCTGAAGGAGGAAAAAGAGAAAATATGCTGTGAGACCTTACCACTGTCTTACAAATGATTTTAAGAATAAGACCATCCATAGCCTGGAGATTGCTAAGGCTTCTCTGTATATGAGATGAAAATGTAATTAATAGTCTCTTTATCTGTCATGGCATTATAATTCATGGGCTGCTCTAAACTTTTTTATTTAAAGTACTAGAGATTAAGCCAAGGGCCCACTGTGCTAGGTGGTATTCCACCAACTGAGTTATGGGGCCCCAGTCCTAAGCTAGTCTCGGATGTACTGGGTTGTCATTTTAGCTTATATGGTTTCTTGTGTGTCAAGCAGTAAACGCCTATATTCTTTTCCTTGGCTCATGGGCCAAGGAAATGTGACCTTTCAGGATGAAACATAAGCAATTGTGGAGCTTTGCCTGGAAGGCGTCTGGGAAGATGTGCCTCCTCACTGAGATGCTGGCCCAGTCAGTGTGTTACAAGTATTCAGGGAGATCCTAGCCATGTTCATACTTACAGCTGCATTCCCAGCTCGGGGCCTCCATTCACAAGACTCTCCAGGGATGCCTTCCAAGATGCTTCCTCTTCTGTATTATTCAATTCCCCATCCCCCAGCTTCAGAGGTCTGTAATAGGCCTTTATTTTTCCAGGTTCCTTAACTCTTTCTCCTCTATGCTCGACCCACCTGATCTTGCCCCTGGGCTGTTCCTGAGGGGAAAGGGAACACTTGGCAGCTGCCTCCTCTGTTTCCGCCACACGGCTGCAGCGAGAGCTTTGGTATTCTGTCAGCTTGACTTGTCCCAACTGAGCCCTTCAGCACCTAATTACTCTCAGTGTTGGGAGGGATTCATTATTCATTAATCTTATTGTGTTTCTTTCTCCCCTTCAAGCTTTAAGCAGTATCCTTTAAAAATGTTATGGAGGACCAGTGAGGTGACTCCAAGGAAGAGGTACTTTGGTCCAAACCTAATGATCTTGGTTCAGTTCCTAGAACCGGAACCCACATGGTGGGAGAGAACCAACTTCTACAAGTTTCCTTCCTGTCTTCCAAGTGCACAAGGTATACACACACACACACACACACACACACACACACACACACACACACACAAATAAATAAATAAAAACAAAGAATTAACTCCATTTTACACATGAACCTATAGGTTTAAGCAAAGTAGCTCTTCCAAAAACTGGGGGGAACTGGTGACCAAACAGGGGATTGAACTAGGGGCTGGTCCTGCCGTCAGCTTAGCACTCTTTCCCAGCCCCCTTGAATAGCTTGGCCTTTGGTCGTTGGTCCTTGGGAAGCTGGGACTAATTGTCAAGCTAAGACATCAGTGACAAACCCTGGATGCAGTTCAGACCAAACCCTTCACCACACCTGAAAGTTGGAGTATTTATTTCTACTACTAAGGAGAAGTAAGAGTAGAATCTTCTGGAACAGAATTTCCTAACACTGTAGTTCTCAATGTTAAGAAATATGGGACTGTTTCAAGGAAAAACACTCAAAGACTCCTGGGTTGACGTAAAACGTGTTTACTATATTGTCTGTGAACACAAATCTAGGTATGTGCTCTTTGTGCACAGAATGCCTATTCATTCAACCATAAAATCAGAAGTACAAACGCTACGGCAAACCCAATAAAACTTAAACTAACAGCATTATAGTGTGGCTGCTGGTTTTCTACAGGAGCTCAATTGCAGCGCTCATTATAAACGAGGCAGTGGCCATCACCACACAGGTTCTTTTGACTTCAGCCCATCTGTGCTGTTGTGTGCTGTGTGTCTGCTCAATTCTCTCCCCGCCTTTCTCTATTCATAATGCTGCGGCATCTTTTTACAGTGTGCTGTATACTCAGATGCATCATTTACATATTACATCTGTGCTGCTGTTGCCAACAAGATCTTAAATGCAAACATAGGCGTTGAGACGAAGCAGCGGTTACACGTGTGCTCCTGTTGATTTCGCTTTTAGATTATCATCATAATAAAAACCCAGTGAAATTATCATGGACCGTTTGTTTGACAAAGCCTCCTTGAGAAGATGTGCCCATGGGGGAACTTTTCCGACTGCCTTTCAGAAGACTGCAATAAGGTGGTGACTGGGAGTTGGGTTTGAGCTTTTCCAATGCCCAAGTATTTCCTTTTCATAGATGTTTGTGGCTTTGTGGTCTTAGCCATGTTGTAAGAATCTCTTACTCAAAACAGCATGTTCTTCTGATTGTTACAGTGTTACTGTTTTTGTTACTAGGAGACACAGGGAGGCCAATTCAGAGGGCTTAATTACTAAACCCTTCCTCCTGTCTGTTCCCTGCTCCCTTGTCTCTATTGCACCTGGGCTGCAACCACATCAAGTCCTTCAACCCACCTAATTCTTCATTGGCCCCTTTCATTTATTTGTTTATTGCTTATTTATTTACCGGGAAATGACCTTGACCTTGTACATGCTGGGTTAATGTCCCACTGATGAACTACATCCCTAGCTTTCAGAGGTTGAGACAGAGGGTCAGGACTTCAGGCCAGCCTGAGACTTTGTTTCAAGTGGGGGAAAGAAAGAATGGCTAAATTTAGTGACAGATGACAGAAAGCTCAAACTGATTTAAATGATTATGGGAATTTGTTGGCTCAATAAGGGAGGTGACTTAGAGTTTCTATTGCAGCGTTGAAACACCATGACCAAAAAGCAAATTGAGGAGGAAAGGGTTTATTTGTTTTATATTTCCGTATTGCTGTTCATCATCTAAAGAAGGACAGATACTCAAAACAGGGCAGGAAACTGGAGGCAGGAGCTGGTGCAGAGGCCATGGAGGAGTGCTGCTCATTGGCTTACTTCCTATGGCTTGCTCAGTCTGCTTTTTTATAGAACCCAGGACTACCAGCCCAAGGGTGGCACCACCCATAATGGGCTGCCCCACCCCCCATCAATTGCTAATTAAGAAAATGCTCTTCACTGGGTGGTGGTTGCACATTCCTTTAATCCCAGCACTCAGGAGGCAGAGGTAGGCGGATCTGAATTCAAGGCCAACCTGGTCTACAGAGTGGGTTCTAGGACAGCCAGGGCTACACAGAGAAACCCTGCCTAGAAAAACCAGTTGGGGGGAAATGCCTTAGAGTTGGACCTTCTTTTTTTTTCCTGAGACAGGGTTTCTCTGTGTAGTTTTGGTGCCTGTCCTAGATCTCGTTCTGTGGACCAGGCTGGCCTCGAACTCACAGAGATCCGCCTGGCTCTGCTTCCTGAGTGCTGGGATTAAAGGCGTGTGCCACCACCACCCAGCCCTAGAGTTGGATTTTATGGAGGCATTTTCTCAATTGAGGTTCCCTCTTTTCAGATAACTCTAGATTGTGTCAAGTTGATGTAAGACTAGCCAGCACAGGGAGGTGGGGATGGGGGGAGATAGAGGTGGGATTGGTTCAAGGGGCAATCCAGCTCCGTAACCATGGGACATAGCTCCTTATCACCGTATTAGTTTTCCTTTCTTGTAATTGCCTTCAGCTTGAATGTATATCGTGCTGTGCTAAGGCCAAGCCCATTTGTGTAGAACTTGAGTGATCTCTTGCCATTCTAGTTCCCAATAGAGTCCTGACCCCTCTAAAACCTCATGAGCACATTCTTTACTGTTGCTCTTCCAAACTCGCCCAGAATGCCTGTTAAATTCTGCTTACGAGACTCTAGGACTTGTCTAGCTTCACATTCTTCCTTCAAACCAGTTCCAAAGCCTAGGAACCACATGGTCAGGTTCATCACGGTGACATCCCACTTGATAACAGTTTTCTGTCTTTGTTACCTTTGCCTGTTGCTATACAAAGTACCTGACTCGGGCAATGTAAGAAACAGCTCATTCAGACGTGTGCTTGGAGGGTTGCAGTCTGTCTATCCGGGGGTGAAAGCATGGGGATGGGAACTTGAGTTAGTGGGTGACATTGCATCTGTAGTCTAGAAGCAGAGAGTAGTGCCACTGCCCATCATGCTGCTCTTCTTCCCCTTTACTCATCTGGTGTCCAGTCAGCAGAACGGTTCCACTCACATCCAGGGCGGGTCTTCGTCCTCTGTTAAGCGGCTTTGGAGACACCCTCACTGACAACATGCCCAGAGGTTTGTCTCGTAGCTGATTCCAAAAGCAGTCCCGTTGACAATGAAGACGGACAGTTACAGTGTGCAAACATCTACAGATGTCTTATTTGTATTTACATCTGTTTATATTAAATGAAACAGGACCTCGTGGTGATGACCTCTGTTCTAATCTGGGACTGTTGGAAGCAGGGCACCCTCTCCCCTTCCTTGTCTCTGACCTTCCACTCCAGTGAGAGAAGCTTGGTTTCTGCCATTTACCATCTGTTCATCAGCTGCTGAATCCCGGTTTCCTTGTGATGCTTTCAGGGCTGGTGAGCTTTCTCAGCTACCACACCGAGAGCTGTATTGCCTATTATTGTCTGTAGTCCTCAGACTCTGCTCATCCAGAGTCACTCCAGTTAGCACCGTTTTCCCAGTGACTCTTTAATTCCCTGATATTCCATATTGCCTTCACACCTCCTTTCTTCTCATTCTTTCTTTTTTTTTTTAATTTTTTTTTTTTTGTTTTTGTTTTTTGGTTTTTTGAGACAGGGTTTCTCTGTGTAGCTTTGCGCCTTTCCTGGAGCTCACTTGGTAGCCCAGGCTGGCCTCGAACTCACAGAGATCCACTTGACTCTGCCTCCCGAGTGCTGGGATTAAAGGCGTGCGCCACCAACGCCTGGCCTTCTCATTTTTTCTTTTTAAAAAACAGTTTGTCATTTTTTAAAATGGGACTACTTTCTGCTATACTTCCTCAACTTTCTTTTCAGACATCCAGTTAACACTGTTTACATTACACTTTTGTGTATTTATTAGGGGGCATACATATGCCAGGTCCCTGTGGGTGGAGATCAGAGGACAACTTACAGGAGTGAGTTCTCTTCTTCCACCATGTAGGGCCCAGGGATTGAACACAGGTTTTCAGGCTTGGTGGTAGGTGCCTTTATCTACTGATCTGGTTTCACCAGCCATCTTTTCTTTTTTCTCCTTCCTTCCTTCCTTCCTTCCTTCCTTCCTTCCTTCCTTCCTTCCTTCCTTCCTTTTCTTCTTTCTTTCCTTCCTGTCTTTCTGCTTTTTGTATGCCAATCCTTACCTGAAATGCCTTGGCTTTTACCTTCATCTCCCTGGCTATCCCTTACTTTTAATTTCCTTTTTTACATGTGTGTGTATATGTGATGTACATGTGTGTATGCATGCTTGCATATGTGTGAGCACGTGTGCATACACATGCACGTAGAGGCAAGAGGTTGATGTCAGGAACCAATCCCAATTAAGTTTCCACCTTATGAGGAAGGGTCTCTCAGTCAAACTCAGAGTTCACCAATATGGTTAGTCTCAGTAGAGCTTGCTCTGGGAGTTTGGAATGCCAACAGAATGCCGACAGAAATGTGGCCAGTAAAGACTGCTCATGAGATTTCAGAGGGCTCAGGCCTCTGCTGGGAAGTAGAATGCTAAGAGACCACTCATGTTCTATATGAATGGGCTTGGCCTTAACAGAGCATAGTATAGAGTCAAGCTTAAGGCAGTTAGGAGCACGGAAAACAGATAGGCTAATACAGCTCCACCTTCTGAGGCTGGAGTTCTAGGGAAGCTGCCGCTTTCACTCTGGGTTCTGGGCATCTGAACGCCTGTCCTCATGCCCCACAGCAAGTATTTTAACCACTGAGCCATCTTCTCCCCCCTACTCGATCTTCCTTGCTCAACATAAATACTGGAAGTATCCGGCAGTCCTCTGAGACACAGGCAGTTACCCAACTCACTCATTCTTCTGTGCTCTGGTACTGTATTACACTTGCTTCTCCTACACTCTTGACTAAATTATATAGCATTCTGCTTTGTTTTGATGGGGTCTCCCTTGTATAGCCCAGGCTGCCCTGGAACTTGTTGTGTTGCTCAGGCTGGTCTCAAACTTGAAATCCTCCTGCCTCAGCCTTCTAAGTGCTGGGATTCTGAATGTGAGCCCCCACACATAGCAACTGTACCCTTTAAAACAGAACTGTCACAGTGTTAGAGCCGCTGTCTGTGTAAATCTCGTCTTACTTTAAACTTGCAGAAATACATCCATTTGGACATTTTTATTCATTGAGGATATAGCTCAAGTTTTTTTTTTAGATCTAATATGCATTTATGGCTGGAAATTTTATAATATTCTATTCTCAGCTAGGACAGTCTTACTGATAAGGGCAGCCCAGACATGACCAAGTAAATCGTGCATATGGATACAAATGTCTCCTGCTACCTAGTATCCCTAAAGATAGAAACCTCTACAGGGGATGGGAAAGCAGGGCGGGGCTTCAGGATCTTATCACACTTGTAATGGCTGCTAATAGATGAGCATGCATGTGCCTTATCAGCCCACCAAACTGGCTAATACTTCCAAATGTTCCTATAGCATAGACATGTAAAATGGCAGTTGGATGAGTTTAAACCAGCTTTATTCTGAGCCAGCATAATGTGTTATAATGGCACTCCCAGAGTGATTAAAATAGTAACCCCTTCAGATATTTTGGATTGGTGGGCTTTCCTGAAATCCCTAACTTATTCTCTTATTCCCGAGTTCTAGCAGCTTCCCTTTTTGTGGGAAAAGGCATGCCACCTCCCAGGACAGCCCTGGAGAGCAAACACTAACCATGAGATTCCCATTTTGAAGCTGCAGGGTGACTGACGTCATAGCACGATCAAAGCGCTCTGCAAGCACTTAGTGTAATTATTGTTGTTGCTCTGTTCTTGCTAATAACCTTATTTATACCCCAAAATTATAATCATGCAAAGAAAGATTAAAACAAGATGTGTGAGTTGCGGAGCTGGTTGCCTTCAGTGGTCACCCTCGGAGTTCTCGGAAATTGCCAGGGTTAATTGAAGCTTCAGTTTTCGTCTTAGTGTAGTCGATACTTAAGTGTTTCTCACCTGCGCTTTTCTCTCCAAATAGTGCAACAATAGCGCTTTAATTCCCTCTCGTTAATGCTAGCCTCTAAGGTGATGTTCAGTGCCGCTCTGTCTAGATGACGTTTGCGCCTCTGAATGAAACTGTTCTACCAGCTTCCCAGCTGAGAAGAAAGCTGAACAGTTACAGAGGTAATCTGTTTATTTAAAAGAGGTTCGGAACCCAGGCAACTCTGAAGGTGAGTTAACTTTAAGTGGTGGGCAGACATTTAGCATGTGATTAGCACGATTCTCTCCCTCGGGTTTCAGGGAGCTGAGACAACTGGGAGCCATTCTTGGGGAGTCTTACAAATAGGTTTTGCCTGGAGCCAGCACAGGGCTCCAGGGGTAATTCTTAAGAGTTTCCCACAGACAGGATTTCTTGCTCTGTTTCCTTGGAGTTCCTCTCAGCACTGAAGTCTCCCTAAGTTAGGCTCAAGCTTAAAAAACAGGGAAGTTAAGACCTCTTCCTTCCTCCACTCCCCAGCTGTGCTGCTCACTCCGTGGAAGAACCTGTGGTAAAATGGTCCTTTCTTTCCGTGATGCGAGTCTCTTGAGGTTTGAGCACTGAAAAACAACAACAACAAAAACCAACAACAAAAAAACAAAACTCTCCTAGTCTGGGGCTGGGGCCTCCCAGCTGCATTCTTTGTTGGCTGAGGAAGACCCGGGAGAAGCCACAGAGATGAGAGGGGAGGGAGAGAAGGTCCTCCTTGAGTCAGCTGCAAATAGTTAGTAACTGCGCGAAAACTCAAGAATCACTCCTGGGATACCTTTGGTATATGTGGGTTCAAAAGTAGTAGGCAATGGGACTCTCTCTATGTGTGTGTGTGTGTATATATATATATGTGTGTGTGTGTGTGTGTGTGTGTGTGTGTGTGTGTGTGTGTGTCTACATATACATATATGTAGACACACACAAATATATAGCTGTAGATAGATAGATAGATAGATAGATAGATAGATAGATAGATAGATAGATAGATAGGGATATCAAGGCTGCCCCAACAAAAAGGACAGAGCAGGGAGAGGGAGGGAGAGAAGGGTAGAACATGGCTTCTATAGTTAGACTGCTTGCATTGGAATCAAGATTTCATCAGTTCCTACTTGGCACACATGACTGTATTTAATTTGTTACTCCAGGTCAGAGCATGAGTTTCCTTTGTCCTTCATTGATTTTTCCCCCCTAAAATAATACTCTTTGATGGAAATGGAGGTTACAACTAATTGTGATTAAAAATATGTTGAGCTAGGCTGGAGAGATGGCTCAGAGGTTAAGAGCACACTGGCTGTTTTTCCAGAGGACCTGGGTTCAATTCCCAGCAATGACATGGTGGCTCACAACCATCTATGATGAGATCTGGTGCCCTCTTCTGGTGCACAGGCATACGTGAAGGCAGAATACTGTATACATAATAAATAAATCTTTAAAAATATTTGGAGCTTGGCCTGGTAGTCCAGGAAGTTCATGGAGGATTTGGAGTTCAAGGATTGCCTGGACTACAGACTGGCTTTAAGTCCAGCCTGAGTAACCTAGTGGGGCCTCTCAGAAAGAGTTTTCAAAGGGTGGTGGGGATCAGGGAGGGGCTAAGATTCAGTAGTAGAGCAATTGCCTAGAATGTGTGAGGCCCTTGGTTCAATCTCTAACACCACACCAAAAAACAAAACAAACAAACTTTGGATGGGCACTGAACACATACAGACTACTTACTTATCATTATTCCCTGGGTTGTCTAGTATAATAATTATTCCCTGGGTTGTCTAGTATAATAACTGTATATACAACATTTGCATTGTATTCAGTATTATAAACAATCTAGAGGAAATGCAGTGGAGGAAGGGCTTAGACCCTGGCTTTCCACTTTGTACTCAGTGTCCTCAGCACAACAAAAATAAAGTTGGAGCCTGGCGGTGGTGGTGCACACCTTTAACCTCAGCACTCAGGAGGCAGAGGCAGGCGGATCTCTGTGAGTTCAAGGCCAGCCTGGTCTGCAGAATGAGTTCCAGGACAGCCAGGACTGTTACACAGAGAAACCCTGTCTTGAAAAACTAAAAACTAAAGAAAGTGGGTGGGGAGATGCTCTGTCACTAGAGTGCTTGTCACATAAGCGTGGGGACCCGAGTTCACTGCTAAACACTCATGTCAAAGAGACCTGGGCGTGGTGGCTTGTGCTTCTAACCCCAGTGTGCAGAGTGGTGACAGGCAGATCGCTGGGATTCACTGGCCAGACAGAGACCTTGCCTCCAAAACCAAGTGTGGGGGGAGGGAGGTGGCCGAGTGGGCAGGAGCACTTGCAGTGCGAGCTTAAAGATCTGTGTGAGTCTTCAAGCCCCCACATGAAAAGCCAGGCATGCTATGTGTGCCTGGAGCTCCATTGTTGAGAGAGACAGGGGTTCCAGAAGTCCGCTGGGCAGCCAGCAAACCAGGAGTAAGCTTTGGGTTTGAGAAGCCGTCTCGAGAATGAGAGAGACACCCAGTGTTCTCCCCTATCCTTTGTGTGAGTGTGCATGGACACAGGTGCACACACGCGCACACACACACACACACACACACACACACACACACAGTCACACAAACACGCATACATGGACATACACGCACCAAAGAAAAAAGTAAACGGAACTAAAACCTAAAGGGGGGGTGTGCACAGCTTTCCCACGAACACTCCTGTTTTGTGTGAGAGACTGGAGCATTCATAGAGTTTGTCCTGGGGTCTTACATGGGCATCAAGGAGCGGTACCTTAACATCGGACACACTTAACTTCTTTAATTGAGACTCACATGAAAGATGAACTGGAATTGGTGCTTTAATTCCTTTTTTTTCCCAATTTACAAAATATATAATGGACTATTTCCTTTAACTAAAACCTTCCTTTTTAGTAAAAAAAAAAAAAAAAAGTACATAAACTATTGCTTGACAAGCATAAAGTCTGCAGTTATTTCAGAAGAGCTTTTCTCTTTGTGGTTGGGACTACAGTGGTAAAGTCCTTGTTTAACACCTTGGATTTAATCCCCAGTAAAACACTCTCTCTCCTCTCTCTCTCTCTCCTCTCTCTCTCTCTCTCTCTCTCTCTCTCTCTCTCTCTCTCTCTCACACACACACACACACACACACACACACAGCATGGGAAGCATTTTTATGTGTACTATGTACATTTTACCAATTCCAGTAGACTGTGTTGTAGTTGGTATGGGTCTGCAGTTGTATGGATTACTGAAAAGGGGGATACATTTTAGCAGAGGGCAAGACATTTGGCAGAAGCTGTGGGTTGGAGCAAGCTGTTTCCCGCAAGCTACCCTTTCCAGTCAGGGCTGCTGCTTCTGTACCTCAGTTCAATGTGGTGATGGTGGTGGTTGGCCCAGCGGCTGGCCACTGGCCAGTGGGTATCAAAACCATCTTGTCCTCAGCTTGTCATACTCTTCACTGGACCCAAGCCATTTCATGTATTGGTTTTTCCCCCCTCAAATTCTAAAGTAGGCAGATACTTACTGTCTTAGTGTTCTGTTGCTGGGAAGAGACATCATGACTAAGGAAACTCTTATAAAGGAAAACATTTAATTGGGGCTTGCTTACAGTTTCGGAAGGTTAGTCCATATCATCATGGTGGGTTGTGGCAGCATGCAGGCAGACATGGTGCTGGAGAAGTAGCTGTGAGTTCTATATCCAGATGTACAGGCAGCAGGAAGAGAGAGACTCTGGGCTTGGCATGGGCTTTTGAACCCTCAAAGCCCACCCCCAGTGACATACTTCCTCCAATAAAGCCACACCTCCTAATTCTGTCAAATAGTGCCTCTTTCCAGTGACGAAGCATTCAAATATATGAACCTGTGGGGGCCATTCTCACTCAAACCACCACACCTGCCTACACCTAGTGCTGTCAGGAACCTGTTGGCTAATCACAGTACACCTCTGTGACCTTGGTAGCGTAATCAATGCTATTGGTGGTGGCATGTCAATCTGATGCTTGTGTAAGCATTCTCTCCCTCCTGGGTTTCTGATCCTTAATGGCTGCTTTGGTCCATTTTCAGCTGCAGGACGCTGAGCGGAAAATGGGGCAGAAGAAGGAAAAGAAATGCCACTTGGTGATATGGGCTAGAATTTGATGTGGCACATGTGTTTGAGCTAAGTGAAGGGCTGCAACCACATTTCCAGCTGCAAAAGTAAACAGAGCTCAAAATAGGTAACCAGGCTGTGTGGAGGTCTTGTTGCTTTATTTCTCTGCTCTGGAGTGTCACCAACTAAATACAGTTCACTAACGATGGGGATACCTTCTGAGAAACATGTCTGTAGATGATTTGTTATTATGTGCACATGACAGAGCGCTACCAGTGTAGATGCTATAGCCTCCCTTTATACCTCAGCTGTATGTTGTAGCCGATCCTGCTAGATAATAAACCTATGAACAATGTTCCTGCCCCGCTCCCATGACTGCTGTAATGCCACAGTCTGTCGTCTATCTACGCATAGGAAAGGTGTGGTAAAATGCTAGGTGGTGGGGATTTTTTTCCATTGTAATCTTTTTTCCACTGTAATCTTAGAGAAACTACTATATGCAATTTGTCTTTAACCAGCATATTGCTATGCAGCTCATGACTGTATCAGCCTCAGCAATTAAAGTGTAATAAGAAATGCTCAGAAAACGCTCGCCTAGGCTTTCCCTCTTAGATATCCTCAAATTTTATTCCTAATAAATTCTTTGTAACCTGAAAATCTAATGGGAAGCACCATCAGTGGGAAAATTGTGCCATAATGATGTGGCCATGTTCAAGCCTTTTTTTCATACAGACCCATTTTAATTCTCCCAGCGATGCTTGTCTCAAAAGAGGAGCTGAGAAGTGTTCTCATCTGCTGTAGGTTTTTGTACTATTGGTATTGTTTTTTGTTTTTTGTTTTTTTTTTTCTTAAATGTTTAGTGTTCACTAGTGAGGATGTGTGGGCCTTCAGCTCTCTTTGTAGGAAAGCTGTTTGTTTTTTATTGTGGGAAAATATACCTAAAAGAAGATTTACCATTTTAATCCTTCTTAAGAGTGTGGTTTACAGGCATTAGGCATTCACGTTGTACAAGTATTACCAGCACCCATCGCTAGGACTTTTCGTCTTCCCCAGTGGAAACTGCACTGGTTTCTCAGTCTAGCTTGTTCTGTTCTTGATTTCTGTATCTATTTGTCTGTTGGGGACATGGGTTTTGTTTTACTTTGCTTTTTGAGACAGAGTTTCACCAGGCTTTCCATAAACCTTTGCTACTCTTACATCAGCCTCTCAAATGCTGGGATTCTAGACATGTGCCACCATATCTGACTAGCTTCCTTTGAAAATTGTGTATCTTTAAGGTGTGCAGTAAGACATTTTCATATCACTGCACATATGTAGTGGAATCTTCGTTACCCTTTGTGTGAGTGTGTGTATGTATGTGTGAACATGTACTTTTTAAAAATTGAATTTTAGGTTAGCATAGAAAGTATTGAATTTCATCATGTCATCTCCATACATGGAAAGAACACATGCTTTTAAAACTCCATGTTGTGCATTAGCTCTCTAGCTTTGCTCCTCCTACATACAACTGAACGTGCTCTCCCTGATATCACGTCGTTTTCCATTTTCTGACCTGTGCCCTTTGGACATTTGAACTCCCTATCCTCCCCTCTGCAAGCACTACTCTGCTCCAGCACTGTGGGTCTGCCTGCTCTAGGAGCCTCCTCTAAGAGGCACAGTGTGCTTTGTGACTGTCCTGTTTCCCTTAATTGTCTTTAAGATCCGACCGTAGTGTAGCCTGTGTCAAAATACAGTGCTGGGTATTTCTTATTCCTCCTTCAGAGACCACTTCAGGCTACTTGGCTGTCTGTCTGCCATGCCTCCGTGAATCTGAGCGTACAGACATCTTTTCAGGTCCCTCTCTGCTTTCATTCCTTCGGCATATATACCCAAAAATGGAATCCCTGGCTCTGGGTCTAATTTTTGGGAAGTTCACTCTACTGTTTCCATAGCAGCTGCATCATTTTACATCCTATCAGCAGGGTGTAAGGTTTCCAGGTTCCTCATATCCTTGCCAACACTTGCATTTTCTAATTTATTCTTTACATATATGTGCGTGTGTGTGTGTGTGTGTGTGTGTGTGTGTGTGTGTTAGTCATCATGATCTTGTTTTTATTTAAATTATAGACTCATTTCATACGTTCAGGCCTGCTTAGGTTTTTTTTTTTTATTTGTGATGTGTTAGAAACTTATTACAGGTAAGTTGTTTTTTGAAGTTATCTATCCCATAAATAAATGAGTAAAGAATTGTCTATAATATCCATTTAGTTTTCAGTATCTATGAGGTCTTTTCGTTCCTTCATGTCAGATAGGTTCCATTTTTATGTATTCAGTCCAACAATCCACAGATAGCAGGGCTCTGCTTCTAGAAGCTGGCAACTTAGGTTGAGGAGTTTAAATACATTAAAATTATGTATTTAAAATATTTTTATGTTTCTGTTAGATTTATTAGATATTTTTCATTTAGAAGATAAATAGCAGTGCAGCACCAGATGTGGCTATTAAATATGATAAAGAAATGAAAGAACTGGATGTCTGTGTGGTTAATTAAAGAAGCAGCTGCCTAAACAAGGAAAGCGCCACATGCTCAGGCCCTGGCCATGCGAAGCTTGGTCCGCCAGCCAGCAGCCTGCAAGGCACACACTCCTGACATTTTGCTCATAGCCAGTCTGGTTGTGTCTTTTTGCGTGTGGTCATTTGTAGTGTGAGAAACTTGGCCTTTGCCTTTTCTGAACAGCGGTTAGTGTCACATGATCATTGGAAGGGTGGGAGTCACATTTAGACTCGGCTTTCCTGGGTGGGAAGCGTAGTTTGTATCATTTTGCACTTTTGAGCGTGAATTACCTGTCTTGGTGGGTGTAATCAGTTTCTGCTCTTTGGCATACAGAACATTTTATGAATATATTCGATTCGGAAAGGTCTAAAGATAGTTTTGTAGGTAGAGTTGTATTGGTGTCGTGTGGAGTGCTGGCTGTATTGAGAACAAAGACTCGTGAGGGTCAAGGCGGAGCGGCGTGTGGTAGGGAAACAAACCAAGAGCTGGGGCCAGCACTGGCTGCTGCTCTCTGGAGCTGGCCAGCCTCTTACTGCCTGACTACACCCCAACAGGAGAACCCTTGAAAACTGTTGTGAAAGTATAGTGAGATGTTTTTGACATTCCGAAGTTCATTTTCAGCAGGGTAGAGAGGGTGTTCACTGCATTGTGGTTTTATGTCTGATGGCACCTCTGATCGCCTTGGTGCCTGTTACATACATGTTACCTAGTGCTGTTTCTATGGACTGGTCACAGCAGTAGGCTGAGTGCTGTGAGGAGCAGCTGAACCACCAAACAGCAGCACACTGTGCCCTGAGGTGTCCTTTGAACACTTTTCCATAAAGATGTGAGAGTGATGTGCTCACAGCATATACGTGTGATGGTATAGCCTTTAAAACTTAAAATGCCATCAACATCAGCTTCAACTAATGAGTCATCTCTTGAGCTAGAACTGAAACACATGTGTTGTAGGGGAAATGTATTTGCAACAGTATTATTGACCATTCTTAAAAGTGTACTCATATTAACTGCTGATAGAGGAGCATAGAAGGTTTTTCTGTCATATAGTATCTCTGTGACTTCCTTTTTCAGAAGTAGATCTGCAGCAGATCTTTTCTTTCTTGAGTTAGACATATTCCTAAATACTTAATCTGGGGGGAATTTTTAATGGGACATTTTCCTAGTTTCTTTCTCTGAGAGTACATTTTTGTGATATGTCAAATCTATTTTAAAAAAAATATTGATTTTTGTATCCTGCAACTTTACTGAAGGTGTTTATTAGGTCTAGGAGTTTTCTAGGGGACTCAATAGGGTCTCTTAAGTAAAGAACCATGTTGTCTGCTAATAGGGGTAGTTTGACTTCTTCCTTTCCTGTTTTTATCTGTTGTATGCCTTTGTCTTGTGGAATTGCTACACCTAAGGCTTCAAGCACTCTATCTAATTAGAGAGGGGGAGTGCTCATCCTTGTCCTGTCCCTGACTTTGGAGGAAATGCTCTCAGCTTGTCTCCATTGACCATAATGTGGGCTATAGATAGCCTTTATTACTTTGGGCATGTTCTATTCCTGAAGTCTCCAGAATTTTTCTCATGAGCACATGTTGGAATTTGTCAAATGCCTTTTTCAGCATCAATTGAAAGAATTATGTGGTTTCTGTCCCTAAGTTTATTTATATGCTGTATTACATTTATTGTTTTACATATGTTGAACCAAACTTGCCTTTTTGGGATGAAGCCCACTTGGTCATAATGTATAATCTTCTTATTGCTTCCCTAAATTTGGTTTGCAACTGTTTTGTTGAGAATGTCTACATCTGTGTTGTCAAAGAAACTCATCTCTAGCTTTCTTTTTCTGTTGTGTCTTGGCTTGGTTTTGGCAAACTGTTTTAATCCTTGTTGACTAATTAGTTAACTGCTTGTCACTTCGCAGGTCCTGTTTAGGATGAATATGATTTGGAGAAATTATGTTTGTCATCTGAGGCGAGGGAAGGTGCCACACAGATGCCAGAGTGGTGCCCACCCAGTGGCCCCCCTGGGGTCAAGGATTTTAACTGATCCAGCCAAAGTTTTTGAGCACAACATGTGGTGAGTTTTTTCCCCCAACATTTATTTATTTATTTGGGAAGCACATGCCGTAGAGTACAGATGGAGGCCAGAGGACAACTTTCGGGGATCTTTTCTCCTCATCACCATGTAGGTTCTGAAGATCTAACTCGGATCAGACTTAGCGGCAAGAACCTCCACCCACTGAACCATATCGCTGGCCCAATTTTCACTTTTAAATTTGATACTGTATATGTTTGTTAGATGTATTTTTCTCATTATGACAAAGGAAGGATTTTATTGTTTGTTTTCTGTTTTCTGAGTTGGAGTCTCTTTGTAGCCCTGGAACTCTCTATGTAGACCATGCTGGCCTTGAACTCAGAGATCCACCTGCCTCTGCCTTCTGAGAGCTTAGACTAAAGGCATGCATTACCACACTCATCGAGGAAGGATTTTTTTAAGTTGATAATCTAATTTAGGTTGTAGAAGTCCAAAAGCCTGGGTCACATGTTGCTGATTCTGAACTTCTTTGCAAATGGACCGTGGAAGTTCCCTAGTACAACCAGCAGCCTTGGCATCCTTGCAGGTCCCTGACCCTGCCTGGCCAGTCTGCTGATGGGGCCAGGGGAACAGGCCCTTTTCTAAGTGGGACCCTTTTCTCTGTGGCCCTGGTGGTTGAACTTAGCACCCTTCTGCCTCAGCCTCTGTAGTAGCTTATATTATAGGCCTCAGCCACTGGGTCAGAGCTCCTGGTGCCCCATAGGCCCTTCCCTCTTTACATAGTTCCCTCTTCACAGGTACTTGTCAAGTGCGCATTCAGGACCCTTTGCTTCTCAGCATGACCCTGCTTCATGCTTTGAAGAAAACCATGCTGTTTTGGAAGATGGTTGTTTATGAAAAGGCTAATAATTGCAACACAATGCTTCAGGTTCTAAGCGCTGAGTGTTATAGACTGCCTTATAAGAAACAACTTGAGGGAAGGGAACGGGAGAAGAGGGGGGAGGGGAAACTGCGGCCCAGATGTAAAATAAATAAATGAATCAAATTGTAAAAAAAAAGAAACAACTTAGTAATGAGAAACTGCTTCTGTATGGACATAGGAAAGGGACTTTTTTTTAAATTGTTTTGAGATAGTTTCATATATATCAGGCAGGCCTTGGGCTCACTCTATAGCAGAGGAGGATGTGACCTTGACCCCTTGAGTTTCTTGCTCCCACCTCCCAAGTGTTGGGATTACAGGGTAAGCCACCTTGCCCAGCTAGGAAGATTTCTCAAATTGGGAAAACCTGAAATTAGGATTATTTATTAGTATTATTCAGTACTTGGGGCAGTGCCTAACACAAAAGTATTTGTTGAGAGCTGAGTGTTGTGGTGCAGGTCTTTAATCCCAGCACTGAGGGGGTGGAGGCAGGTGGATCTCTGAGGCAGGTGTCTATTTAGCACGTACCAGGCCAGCTAGAGCTATGGAATGAGACTATTTCCACACACCCCCACAAAGTAGTTTTTGATATATATGGTATAGCTGGAGTAAGCGCATCCTGGCTGGGTAGAAATATAAAACACAGATGAGGATGCATAAGGCATTTTCAGGAGATGCTAAATAAGATTGTCTGCTTTTCTTTCTTTTTTTTTTTTAAGGCTCTTCCAGGAGATCGATGAATCTGACCCCCAGATTCTTATCTCCAATAAGGTTGGAATGATGTAGGGCAGAGGTGGAGTAGGGGCAAGATTGCCTTGGTGCTGGATTCAGAGCTGACATTCAGGCACCACAGAGTCACTGGGGAGGGACGACACTAGATCCTATATTTGCTGATAGTATCCTGGACAGATGAGCAGCAGGAAACGGCCAGTGAGGAGGACTGTGGAGGGAGAATAAAGAAGAACTGGCAGAATAAAGGAAATGGAAGAATTTGATTTGGGGGTTTTGAACTTAGGTCACTGATAAAAATAGGTAGACTCATAGTTTATTTTGGGAAGGAGATTATGTAGATATTTTAGATAAGCTTTGAGAAGACATTCAGCTTCAAATGTCCAAATACCATGCTGGATCACAGCCAAGAGCTGAGAAGCGACCAAAATGCCTGGATACCGATCCCACTGCTGGGAAGAAGAAGAAGTGTGTGACAGGGCCGAGGAGCATCCGAAGAGGCTGCCAAGGGGGCCTCAGCTCACTAGAACTGCCTGCTGCACAGCTGAGTTCTCTTTAGAGAGCCCTGCTGAGGGGAGCTGGTCCTGACTCACATTACAGGAGATAATTCAGGACCAGTAAGTAGGAAGCAAAGTCAGTGTTTATTAAGTAAAGGGTGGGATTTATGAAGAACAAAAATAATACACGCTAGGGGGAGGTATAGAGGCACACGCCTTTCATCCAGAACTTAACAAGCAGAGGCAGCCAGGTCTCTGTGAGTTTGAGGCCAGCCTGGTCTACAGAGTGAGTTCTGGGACAGCCTGAGCTACATAGCTCGACTCGGTCTCAAAATCAATAAAATACATGTTGAGATTTAAGTGTTTTAGAGGGAAAGAGCAGGAAGAGGTTTGAAAGAATGCCCCAGCCTTAAGAAAAGGTGGTTGTACAAACCTGAAGTGGCAAGATATACATACATACATACGTCATACACACATACATACATACAACATACATACATACATATATACATAAAACACACATACATATAACATACACACATACATATGACATACATACATTACATACACACATGGTTTTGATGGCCTTTAGAGTTACATTGTTCAGGGGTTTTAAAGATTAAACCATCTTGTTTTGTTACACTTACTTTTTCTGTTGCTTCTTTTTAAATTATTTTTTGTTACACTTACTCATCTAAAGAAGTTTTCTTTAGTAAATGAGATTTTAAGGTGCTTTATGAGGTACATTGTGAAACATAGGAAGCAGGAGAGATGGGTTGGCAAAGGGGTTGTGCCAAGCCTGCCACCTGAGTTCAGTCCTGGGACCCACATGGTGGACAGAGAGAGCCGACTGTCACAGCGGTCCTCTGACCTCCTCACACGCACTGCGCACACACGAGAGTGCAAAGCACAACTTAAAAATAACTTTGCAAACATAGTAACGTTTTTAAAGGTTGAAAGCATTCTTCTGATCCATAATCCACAGCAGACAAAGGCATATGTTTTTACTATAAATACGGTTCATAATTTTGCTTAGAAGATTTTTTTTTTTTTTTTAGAAAAGAGATTATAATCCTTTGCAGGTGGTTTGGAAGTTCTGCTCAGGAGACTTAAGCCAGATCCCAGGGTGAGAGGCTCCTGCTCCATCCTACAAAGTCTTTCTTTGCCCTGTTTTTCTTTTGCCTCAGGCCTAGCCTAAGGAGCAGGGTCTGTAGCGATGGAAAAGCAGTTTGGGGGTCTTAGGAATACAAGTGTTTGTTGATTAGTTCTGTGTTGGGCAATCGTGACAGCCACTGACCACTGTGGTTTCAGAGCACTTGACATTGGCTAGTCCAAGTTTAGACATGCTGGAAGGCCTGGGAAGATGACTTAGTTCGTAAAGTCTACTACACAGGCCTGAGGATCTGAGTTCCATCCCCAGGATACACCTGGGAAAAACCAAACAAAGCTGGACCTGGTGTCACATGCCTGTAATCCCAGAGCTGAAGAGGCAGAGACAGGCAGGTTCCTGGCTCACTGGCCAACCAGCATAGCTGAATCGATGAGCCCCAGGGGTCTCCAGCCGCTGAGAGACCCTATCTCAAAAAGCAAGATGAATGACCCCTTAGGAATGACAGCTGAGTTTGTCCTTGGGCCTCCACATGTGCATGTGTATACACACACACACACACACACACACACACACACACACACACACACACA
>CABHPR010153023.1:33222-46554 GCA_902168415.1 Peromyscus melanophrys
ACACACACACACACACACACACACACACACACACACACACACACACACGTGCTGTAAGAGTTTGAAAAGTTAGCACAGAATGAAAAGTAAATTATCTCAAATTTTATATTGAATTTCATGTTAAAATGATTGACATGTTGGGTTTTTTGAGTTAAATGAAAAGGTTTATGAAATAAACTTTTTACCTGTTTTATTTTGGTTTGCTCTGTTTTTCTGAGACAGGGTCTCATTATGTGGCTCCCGTTGGCCTCAAACTCCCAATCCCTCTGCCTCAGCCTTTCCAGGGCTGGAGTTAGAGGCTTCTTCTCACTTACAATTGTTTGTTGTTGTTGTTAACTTTATTGAGGAGATTGTGATAGGTTTTCACATTATCAGGATCTCAAATCATAGCTCAGGCTGTCCTAGAACTTACTAGTAGCCCAGGCTGGCCTCAAACTCACATGAGTCTTCTGAGTAACAAGATTACAGGTCTGAGCCATACACATGCCTTAAAAAGAAAAAAGTTAAGTAGAAAACTTGAGATTCTATGTGTAGTTCATATTGTATTTCTTTACAGTTTACAGAAGGCACATTAAACCACCCTGGCTGTCATTCCCAGTGTCTGATAGTGTAGGCTGTGAGAGAACATGGGTGCTTTCCCAGGCAATGAGAGCTCCAGAGGGACTCCTGGCCAGCGAGCACATGGTTTTTCCTAAGTTTCCAACCATTCTCTAAGCATCTGCCTCTTTTCCATCTGCTGCCACTGTCCATGTAGCCTGGATCCTTGCTTGCTGACTTTTACATTCTGTCTCATGGACCCTTGAGAATCCTGCAGCCTTTGGTCCTGGAGGGCTCGTGGCTTTGAGGGACTTGAGAGTTACTGTTTCTCTCAGCTAGAGCCATGGAACCATGGTGCAGGGTTTTCCATCTGAAAAGCTCTAGGGAGTCTGTCAGGGGCTAGGATCAGCAGTCCTGGATCTAGCCCAGTGGCTAGAAGACTTTCCTTCAGTGAGAAAACATTATTCAAGTGACATTTTAACATGAAATTTCAATATTTCAAAGATGAAAACACAGGCATGGTGGTGCACACCCATAATCCCAGCACATGGGAAGCCGAGACAGGTGGGTTGCTGTGAGTTAAATGCCAGCTTGGGCTATGTAGCAAAAACTTATCTCAAAAACACCAAGGTGAATGAGTGGATGGATAGATGTAATAGCAGGCCCACTTTGAACCAAGCAGAGACCTAGGACTTGTACACCTGCATGTATCAAAGAGGGTATCTAATCCCATCATAGATGGATGTGAGCCACCATGTGGTTGCTGGGAATTGAACTCAGGACCTCTGAAAGAGCTGCCAATGCTCTTAATAGCTGAACCATTTCTCCAGCTCCCCTCCCCCTTTTATTTTTAAAATTCATTATTGGGCAAGTGAGATGGCTCAGTGGGTTAAGACACATTCCACCAAGCCTGGGAACCTGAGTTTGATTACCAAGCCCCATATGGTAGAAGGAGAGAACCGACTTCTGCAGGCTGTCCTCCGACTGCTTTATACCACTCATCACACACACACACACACACACACACACACACACACACACACACACACACACACGACTTTCAACGTTTATTATTGTTACTGTTATGTTGGCCCTTTTGAGACAAGGTCTCACTGTGTAGCACAGCCTGGCTTCCAGTGCTGACCTTCTGCTTCAGCATCCTGAGTGCTGAATTACAGACTGATTAGCACCAGCACACTCAGCTTGGTTTTGGCTTTTCAGAAGATTTGTAAGTTTATCCTCTTTTTCCTCCAAGTCCACAGTTCTATCCAAAATCTCTCATTTTCCTTCTTGTCTTCTTTAAGAATGTGTTTCTTGTTTTGACATGTTTGATTTTTAAAAAGATGTTTCTAGAAAAGTGCAGTTTGCTGCATGGATCAGCATGTATAGACATTATATGCGCATATAAAACAAGACTGAAAGTCGAATGGTTAGTTTTATCACGTGAGCTGTGCACCCATGTTTTCTGTTTTTCTTTTTCTTATTTCTATTTCTAAATGTTATTCAGACTAGCAGAATTGATTTCATGACTCCCCAGAGGGTTATGACCTTTAGTTAAGAAAACACCGAGCTAAGCCATTCTCTGGAGACTCAAGGTAAGACCTGGATGTTGCAACATGACCTGTTATATAAATCATGGAAATAATGGACCATTTCCAGGATCAGAAGAGGTACAAATGGCAGGAGTTCTTCATTACGTAATCTTCCTTATGGAATCATTGTATCTACTCCCTGAGTCCATACCCTGGTGTAGCCTTAGATCTTTGATACAGTTAATCAATAAATATTTCTTTTAGCTTCCTTTAGCATGATGTACCACAAAAGACACTGTCTAGACATGAGCACACAGACTCAATAGTTACCTAACTTTTAGAAGCCGCTTTATTTATCCAAGGCTCAGTTTCTTCATCTGTGAGATGGAATAATAACATTGTTGGGGATCTCCAGCTAGGGGCCCCATTCCATGCTCTGGTCTCCCTCCTCCCCTTCTAAACCCCGCCCCTGAGAAAGCCCACCAAAAGTCAGGCCTCCTTGGGGCTGCTCTAGACCTCACCTGCAGGCTGTAGAAGACCTGGTAGCCATATTTGCCACATGATTCCTCTCCTGTCCTCCTGACTTAGGAGTTACTTTGCTTTGTTTATTAAACCTGGATTTGTCAATTCAGTTTGATTGGCTTATTACATTGGCAGCAGATAATATCAATAACCAGGGATTCAAAACTTATCAAATAGTAATAACTACCTATCAGGTATTGTAAGAATTAAATGATTATATATAATGTAAAAATATATGTATATAGTAAATAAGCAATATACCACCTAAGAATTAGCTGTCTTATTAGTATTATAATCTATGGACATTTTACATATATTTTTGCTTATGATATTGGCCTTTAATGGCTGATCCATCTCTCCAGCCTGGTACACTTTATTTATACAACTGTTTCCATGCTCATTATTAGCCTGCATGATTTTACAGTGAACTTAGGCAGCTCTGTTTTATAGTTGTAATCCCTACATAATGGTGCCCAGTAGCTATGTCTTAGTAGTAAATTGGTGTAAAATTGGAAGATCCAGTTCTCGTCTACCAGAAGTTTATAACCAGGCTAAAACTTAATATAGTGGCTGAAGGTAGGCTCCAGAGTCCAAGAGATCTAAATTCCCATCCCCTGTCCATCCCTGTCCAACGGGCTTCAGAGTCAGGAGATCTTAATTCATACCAGGCGTATACGGCTCTCCAGCTACACGAGCAGGTTCATTCATGGGACTCCTCTATTTAAGGGAAATCATTCAAGCTCAGCCTAGAGCTCACTAAAGACATTCTTCTTACCACTGTCAGGTGGAGAATTGAGATGCACACTTAGGACTAAACAACACAGAGGAATGTGCACTACCATGGTGACTAACACCTTGTAGACCCTCAACTATATGAGCAGGTAGACTTTGGCCTGACCTTGAAGGATGAGGAGTGTCTGGATATGTTCATGTAGACATTTCTTTCTTTCTTCCCTTTCTTTTCTTTTTAAGATTTAGTTTTATTTTATGTGTATGAATGTTTGTGTTTGTGTATATCTATATACCACATATCTGATGTCCATGGAGGCTAGAAGAGGATGTTGGATCTTCAGGAACTGGAGTTAACAGATGTTTGTGAGCCCTCAGGTAGGTGCTGGGAACCGAACTCAGGACCTCTGGAAGAGCTACCAGTGTTTCATAATCACTGAGACATCTCACCAGCCCCCTAGACCATGTTCTGAAGCACTCAAATAGACCTGCTTTGTTAGATGAGAGGTTTTATACACTGAGCAGGATGACGTAATGAAAGAAGTATTGAGCGACTCTGGTTGAATCCTGCCTCCTAGTAAACTTGATGCCAGGATTCAATCCCCAGCAACATAGGAAAGAGCAGGAGAGGAAATAGTTAGGCAAATTAATTTGGCTCTTCTTCCGGTATTTAAGAGTTAACCATTGTGACACAGGGGCTATACTTTATTCTGACCATTGTTTGTGTCCGGATCTGTGCTCAACTCTGGACTAGGAACAGCCAAGAGGATATACTCACTGTGCTAGTCTAGTTCACAGATACACAAGGGCCTTCCAGGTAAAGAAGATGATGTGAAAGAAAAATAAAGGATGCCTTCTTCAACAAACTCAGTGAGAAGTAGTGAAAATCAAGCCGAACTATACTACCAGCAATCCACAAAGGCCATACACACAGAAGACTAGTGGCTGAGGAAGTTATAAATGATCAATTCTTCTGTGACTTCGTGGCTTCTGACCCACCTACACCCCTGAGAAGCTGTCCTGGGTAGGACAGTCAACTGACAGACTATGAGACTTTTTCCTGATACTCAGCAGGCAATGGCAGAGGTTGGATAAATCCTTGAAAAGAAATGCTCTTAACTTATTGAAGGGGAATTCGTGGCATCAGCAAAGCCCATCATTTTCAGGGCTCTGTGCTGAACTGAGTGGTCCAAAGCTCAGAAGATGCTCCTTTAGAAATGGATCGTATCATATACCCTGACCAGGTAAGGAAGCATAGCACAGGACCTGCATGACCTTTAAAAACTAACAGCACGATAGCTGTTCAGATTTCAGAGTGGAGAAGGCCAAGATGCAGCTCTCCTTGTGTGTTACCCTGACAGGGGTATCTTACACTGGCTGCCTCTGCTGTGCCATCCAAGTCACCCCCAAAGATGTCAAAGTGGGTGGTGGAGATGTACCAGTGGAAGGCATTGCCTCCTCTGCTCAGGCTCCAGGTGTTGCCACACCTATCCCCTCCCCCCACCACCACCACCGACAAAAGTTGATGACAGCATCACAAAGATGGCTAACAACCAGAAAAATCTAAGTATCAGAGTGGAGGTGACCATTTAGGACAGGCAGTTCCGGATGGAGGTGGCACCTTCTGCCTCTGCCCTGATCACCAAAGCCCTCAAAAAAAACTACTCAGAGGCAATGAAAACAGAAAAAAAAATGTTGAGCAGAGTGGGGAAAGCACTTTTAATGAGATTGTCGGCCTTGCCCGACAGATTTGATCTAAAGAACGCCCTGGAACTGTTAAAGAAGTCCCAGGGATTGCCCGTTCTTGGGCTGCAGAGGTCAATGCTGCTGCCCCATTACCTCATGGATGACATCAAGAGTGCTGCACTGGAATGCTCAGCTGCTGAACTCCAGAGGAAACCACTTCAATACAGATCACTTGACCAAACAAGGAAGAAAGCAGACTGCAGCCCCCAGAAGGACAGCCTGCTGCTGCTCAGTGAAGTCTGCTGGTAGCCCTCCCCAACCCCACTCCTCACTCCTCCTCAGGCCACAAAAATGGAGAAAAGCCTCAGTGCCTAGCTTCTGAATGGAGCCTAAAGGAGAGATGAAAAGGTCTTTGAAAACAGTGCAGTGGCTAGGAAATTTTACCTTCAAAACGAGGAAAAGAGGAAAGAGAAGAATGCAAAATGTCTTGTGAGGTACTTTACACCTTCTAGTGTTTTCTCTAAGAAGTCATACATGCCTGGCCTTCCTCAGCATGACTTTTGGAAGTTGGTCCACGTTGTTCAATGTATCAATAGTTTGTTCCTTTTTATTGATGATCTCATAATCAGAATTTTTTTAAAGTTTTTGAAGTTTAATAATAAAAATCAAACCAATAAAAATAAACAAAGATGTTATCACTTTACCAAAGAAGATACCCTGACGGGAAATAAGCTCATGGAAAGATGCTCAGTATAACTCGTCATCAGAGAAATGCAAATGAGAGTCACAACGAAATACAACTTCATGCTCGTTAGAATAGCCAAAACTCAAATACCAGCCAAACAAGTGTTGGTGAGACTGTGGTGGACTAGAACCTTCTACACTGCTGGCGGTTGTCTGAAGTGGCACGGTCACTTTGGAATATAGCGTGGCAGTTTCTTGAAAAGTTAAATGTGTGCCTGCTGTTGATACACACACGAGGCTGGAGACAAGGCGCAGCGGCCAAGAGCATTTGCTGCTCTCTTGAGAACCTGAGTTCAGTTCCCAGCACCATACTGAACAGCTCATAACCATATGTAACTCCAGCCCCAGAGGATACAACACCCTCTTCTGCCTCCATAGGTATTTGCACACATGTGGCAAACATACATACACATGATAAAAATCTTTAAAAATAAGAAGATAGATACAACATGTATGAACTTTAAATTCCTGTGATGAGTAAAGGCTTTATGGATGGAGAATGTGGTAGTCTCCCCGCATCCGGTTTTAGTTATGTGTGGTTAGTTGCAGTCCAAACCTTTGTGTTTGAATTTTGTTCTCTGCAGTACGGGGTACTATTCTAGGAAACAGAGATGAATTTGTAGAGATACACAGCAGATCAGTGAGTGCTGTTGAGGGCGCAGTGACCTGGTGAGAGGGGAGGAAGTGAGATGGAGGAATTTTGCTTTGTTTTTCAGGTTGTATTTATTTGAGGTATGAGCTCATTATGTAGCCCAGGCTGGCCTCAAACTCTCACTTCTCCTACCTCATTCCCCCCAGTTCTAGAGATGGTAGCGTGCACAAGTTACATTTTATATGTATAGCATTAGTTGAATTTTAATTTTAAGGAAAGACTGCCTCTTGCCTATTGGCACTTCCTTATCCGCCTGGTCCATTATTTAGTACAGATTAGAACCCCTCAACAATTTTGGGTTTTACCCCATCATCTTCATTAATGATTCACAGGTCAGAATCTAATATGTAATAGGATTCCCAATAAATATTTAATTAGAGAGATCAAGACTGCTGGCTACCTCAAGCTGGCTCCCATCCCATTGAATTTGGAGGCTTCAGTTTTTTCCATGTTATGTCTGTGAGTCATTGAGTCCTAAGTAAGAAACTGACTTACTAATAACAGTAATCAACTGGGATATTTATATGGCTAAAAAGAGAATTGGGCATCCGGGAGTCAGTAATATAAATTAGCATAAATAGTGGAAAAGAAGATTTAATTGAAACTAGTTCACTTATTAGCTGATACACCTGTAACAGTTGCAGCTCATCCATTCTGGGAATCACACTCCTGAACTAATTAGCGTCTCTGAAATCATGACACTTCTTACAGCCGATGACATCTTACAGTTGTAATTGGAGGATGCTTTTTTCTTACAGGTACAGAAAATAATAGCATCTTAGTTTGATGAAATAGAATAATTATAATTTCAAGTACTTAATTTGAATACTGTTTTGAGAAGTATTAGTCTTATCTGATTAATATAAAGCAGAGAGACACATACATCAGGATTTATATACAGAGTATTTGTTACCCTGTTAGAAAAGCAATAAAATCCTTTGATACATGGATAAATGGGCAGTGGATATAGAAAGTTGAACTAGAGGACCATAAAGACATATTATTTATGTGAATTATGTCTGTTGATATTCTTCATAGTAGAAATTAAAAGGGACATTAAAATGTTTGTTCAAGCTAGGGATGCATACCTTTAATTACAGAACTTAGGAGGCAGAGGCAAGTGGATCTCTGTGAGTCTAGCCTGGTCTACATAGTGAGTTCCAGGCTAGCCATAGCTACATAGGAGACTCTGTCTCAAAAACTAAAAACCAACTCCCCCAAATATATATGTGTGTATGTTTCTATATATATTACATGTGTGTGTGCATGTATATATGTGTTTGTTCATTTCAAAACAATAATGAAACCATTACATATTAATTAAAATTACATGTGTTAAAGAAAATATCTATACATTCTCAGAATATAGTGCAAAGATTGTTGCTGCCCTAAGATTTTGCATGTCTCTTAGCATCTTGTTTAGCCAAGGAAGCTGGAGTCCTACATCTGCTCCTGCATTCAAATTTTGTAACATGTTGTTTAGGTTGAATTGTATGAAGGAAATTTGTCCTCACACAGAGATGTACTTTAAAGTAGGAAATACTTGATAGCCTTTTCAATTTGTTAATTTATTTACTTTGGTAAAAGGGGTTGGGCCCTGACTATGCCAGACAGTAGTACTCTGCTACTGAGCTACCCCACAGCCCTTCTTATACTTTGTATTTCCAGCTGCCCAGGCTGGCCTTGAATTGGTCTTTAGCCAAAGGAAGCCTTGAACTTGCCCTCTTCAGCTTCCCAGCTACCGAGGACCACAGGCCTGTGCCACCGGGCCCACTCAGATTTCTTCTTGGTATTCTACTGGATATCAGTGGCGGTTTCTTAGTTATAGTATGGGTTGTAAGCTATGTGATGTTCTGTGATGTTAGAACCTGTTGGTGCACTGTGGACTTTGGATGGAGTCTCTACCTGTTCGTCATTTCATAACATTGAACGTGGATGAATTGAATGAGATTGGTTTTCTGCATTATGTAAAGTTCCCAAATGTTAATACACTTCATTGTACAATGTTTAAAAATCACACTCATCAATATCGCCACCAGTCTCATCAGAAAACTCTGTATTGGGAAGCTATCAGAATCATGGTGGTAGACACAAATTTTCAAAAATTCTAATTTTTACTCGAAGCTCCAGATTTATTGTTGGCAACAAATACTGGCATTTGTTTTCTTGAAGTGATAGGCTCATTTTTATTTTCCTTTGAGAAAACACACAGATAACTATAGTTTTATTTGTAGTTGTTCTTTCAAGTAAAAATAGCATCCTATAAAAAGTTAAGTCTGCCTAGGCACTCAGACACACAGGAAAACAGCTGAATTAGTACAGTGCACACCAGCACTTCCCCTCTGCAGTGTGAGCACACACTACAGTACCCCCCTTCAGTGTGAGCACACACCAGCACTTCCCCTCTTCAGTGTGAGCACACACCAGCACTTCCCCTCTTCAGTGTGAGCACACACTAGCAGTACCCCTGTGCAGTGTGAGCACACACCAGCACTTCTTCAGGTCATCACACAGCAGTGTGAGGAACAGTCTGTATATGAGGCCTGCTTTGTTACATCAAATATGAAAAAGAGTGTTTCTGAGGGTCATTGATTTTATTTTAAAATGTATTTATTGGGTCAGACGTGGTGGTATACACCTTTAATCTCAGGACTCGAGACAGAAGCAGGTGGTTCTCTGTGAGTTCAAGACAGCCTGATCTATGTAGTGAGCTCTAGGACAGCCAGGGATACACAGAGAAACTCTGTCTCAGCCAAGTAAATAAGTAAATGAATAATAAAAGTAAAATAAATTTTACATTTGTGTTTCTGGGGATCAAACCTAGGCTTTGTGCACATTGGACAAGCAAGTCACCACTGAGCTCCTAGGTCCCACCTTACTCCCTCCTGAGGGCCTGTGAACCTCCCCATAGACCTCACCTTTTTAAAAGTCCACCACCCCCAACATCTCCAGATGGAGGGCAAGCCTCCAACACATGAACCCTTGGGAGACAAACTACACTCATCCCATAGCAGTATCATCCCAAACATTCCTGTTTCAGTCTTTTACATGTTCCTCTGTTGGACTAAGTTCTGCACTCTTCTACAGCATTCATCATCTTTTAAGTCTATTGGTGAATTTTAAATTTCAGTTATCATGTGTGGGTTTGTTATAGACTCCCCTTTTCAAAAGAATTGCTTCCATTTCTTGGTGGAGATTTCTCTACCCATTCATTTTGACAGTCTTTTCCTTTCAATCTGTTTGCCCAGGTGGCCTCGGTAAACCAGGTGGGCCTAGCACTCCCTGTGCAGCCACAAGTCCCCTTGAGCTGCTGATGCTCCTGCCTCACCTCCTGAGCACTGAGATTACAGGCATGCACTGCCATGCCTGGCTTATGCAGCCCTTAGGGGTCAAACCCAGAGTTTCCTGCACAGTAGGTACACCGTTTACCACCTGAGCTATATTCCTGGCTCCGTGCTTGGCTTTTGTTTGGTTTGGTTTTTTCAATGTAGCAAAGTTGGATTTTTTAAAGTTTTAATTAGAATTAAGCACAGGCATTAAGAGAGAAACAGAGAGTACTGTGGAGTGGGTTAGGGCTTCTCACAAGACAGTGCTGGAATATTCTGTAAGTTTTCACATTTTTAAGCTGTTTGAAAGTCACTGTATGCACATTCCTATTCTGATAACAGATTTTCCCTGTCTTTATTTATTGTCTGCTTTGTAACTTTATTGACATGTCTAACCATGTTTTATTGTGGGATGGCTATCATGAGTGATATCCTGCATGGAGTCTGGATCATGTTATCTCCTTCAAAGATGAGTTATTGTTTGCCAAGTTCCCACCAGATGCTGCTTGGGTCAGGTTCAAGTTGTTTTGTTTTTATTTTTGCATTGTTTTCTTGCTGAGTAACTCAGGCTGCCTCAAACATGGAATTCTCATGCCTCAGTGTTTGAAGTGCTAAAATCACAGGCATGCATCCCCAGGCCCTGAGCCTTTCTTGTAAGTGTCATTAGGTGAGCTGTCTTCACACTCTCTGCTGTCTAGTGCAGTTCTTCACTCGTCTCTAGAACATGGCCTTAACCAGCTACCTGAGGGGTTGAGCCTGCCCCCCTTTGGAGCTCCAGTGTCTGCACACACCAGTGCTACCGCCCTTCCCTGTTCAGTCCCCTTCCTCCACCCTCACCCCCAGAACCCTCTCTTCCTGCTAGCGTCTCTGGAGTGTCCCCCTGTAGCTGACCACACAAAACTAGCACAGAGACCTAGAAGAGCTTTCTGCAGGCTGCAGGTGTCCTGCCTCTAACCAGCAGCTTCTTGAATATTCTGCTGCACAAGCCCTTCCCAGCTCAGCGGCTCTGATCTCTTGCTGTTCAGTGAGACAGCTAGCTACTCTGCTTGGGCTCCACCTCTACCCCACTGCAGAGAAATGTTCCTTCAGATAGGATGCCTGGGTGACCATGAGGACTTACCTCTTGTATTTCTCATCACTTAAGGGTTGTAGTCCTACACTATATAGTCCAGTGCCTAAGAACATTTACTTCAGATATTTGTCTAGCATGACCATTTTTTATAGCAGGAGACTGTGTATTGTAGACAAAATCAAGTCCTGTACAGCTAATTTAATTTATATTTATAATGAAGGTCTTGTAGCCATATAGAAAAATAACCTTGTTGTGAAATTAAGAATTATTGAAATAGTTTTAGGCTGAAACTAGTAAACGATTTCCTTCTTTAACCATAAGATTTTTTTTTAACTTTCTAATCACTTTATACATTTGTTAAATTGTATGTGGACATGATGGCACACACCTATAGTCCCAGTATTCAGAAACAATATGAAAGAGTTATTAAATAATATGAGGTTGAAAAGCAGATTTATTTATATGTTTTTAGACAGAGTCTCACTATGCAGTCCTGGCTGGGCTGAACCTTACTATGTAGACCAGGCTGTCATTGAACTAACAGAGCTCTGCCTGTCTCTCCCTCCCTAATGGTAGGAATAAATATATGTGCTACCACATCCAAAAAAAAAAAAAAAAAAAAAAAAAACAGTTTCTAAAATTATGTGCTTATAATTACATCTTTTTAAAATTATTATACACATTAAAGATTCTAAATTATGGAATAATTATGTTAGTGTAAATTATTGTATACACATTGAATAAAGATTCTGAATTGTGGACTAATAATTATGTTAGAATACAGGGTTAGGAAACTTTTAAATTTTCTCTAATATTGTAAAACTGCTTCAACTTGAGATAATTTTTTAAACTTTACTTATATACAAGCATGCTCAACCAGGCATGGTGGCACCCATGTCTTTAATCCCGCATGTGAGAGGCAGAATTCTGTGAGTTTGAGGCTAACCAGGGCTACATAGTAAGAATTTGCCTAAAATAAACAAACAAACACATAAATGAATAATTGCCTACTTGTTAAGTATTTTAAGTGTTTGCATGATATCCCTTTGAGCCACCATGAATGTTGATTCTCCTGTCACTAAATATAGTCTTTTCTGTTAAATACTCTAAAACTTTGTATTCAAAATTTTTGTATCTCTCACCTTGCAAAACTATTATACAGTGTTTCATCCCTCCCACCAGGTAAAAGTTTTGTTAACACAAAGTCTTACTGCATTCTCAGAACTAGCCATTTGAAGAAGGCTGTGAGGTGGGATCCCAGCCAACAGGAAAAGACTCAGTCACTGCTGTCTTAGAATAAAAACCAAGTGAACTCCTGTTCTGGGCCCTGGATCTTCACTTCTGCAAGCAGCACACCCTTCTGATCAGATGCAGTTTCTGGAGACATGTTAATTGGAATGGCAGTGTGTGGTGGTATTGTGTTCCCCAAAATATTGTGTACCTTAATAAACTTATCTGGGGTCAGAGATGGAATAGCCACAATATGAAACAGAGGTTAGGCAGTGGTAGCATACGCCTTTAATCCTAGCATTCCAGACAGAAATTCATGTGTTCAAGGATACACCCAAGCATGGTGACCCACGCCTTTAATCCCAGAAAGCACGCCTTTAATCCCAGGGAGTGGTGGTAGAAAGCAGAAAGGTATATAAGGCGTGAGGACCAGAAACTAGAGGCATTTGCCCTGGAGAGGCCTTTGGCCTGGAGAAGCATTTGGCCTGGTTAAGCATTCAGGCTTCTAGCAGCAGTTCAGCTGAGACCCATTCTGGATGATGGCTCGGGGCATCCAGTCTGAGGAAACAAGACTAGCTGAGGATCCAGCGAGGTGAGATAGCTGTGGCTTATTCTGTCTCTCTGACCTTCCAGTGTTCACCCCAATAACTGGCCTCAGGTTTGATTTTATTAATAAGAACTTTTAAGACTCATGCTACAGCAGTGTCTTTCTTTGAGACCTTGAACTTAACTTGAACTTAACCACTAAGGTCCCTCCCTGTTCTTGCTGTTATAATTAGTGTTCCCTAAACATCTTTGTACAGATATTTTCCTGCACAGAAATTCACTGTTCTTTTGAGATACTTTCTTGTAATCAATTTCAAGGTGTGCAATTTATGAGCAAACGGTGGAAACTACTTTCCCATTGGTTGTTAAATGCCTGGTGCTTTGGTTTGCTAATTAGTCACTTGCCTGAATTCTATGGTTGTGTTTGTTACTTATAAACCTTGAATAATCCTTACTGCTGGCCATTGGGTTTTCCTGCAGAGGAGTCCGATTTCTGCTAGCAAGAGCTGCAGAGAGTCCCTGTAAGTACAGCAGGGACATCTGTAGTTGCTGTGGGTAACTGGACAGTGGGGAACTGTGTTCCTCAGAGCACAGTGTATGGTCCTCTCCTCACTTCACAGTTTTAAGAAAATTAAGCAACAGAAAGAACAGTGTAAGGAAGTTAAGAGCAATTGAATAAATAACTAAATCTATTAACTACTCAAGAAATAGGAAGTGAAACTCAAGTCTAAGACAAGTGTTTTAAAGACCACACAT
>CABHPR010153024.1:3185-19820 GCA_902168415.1 Peromyscus melanophrys
TCTTTGAATTTATAAACATATGCCGTGATAACATGAAGCTCTTCAACGTCATGAGAAGATGCAGCTTCAGACCTCACGGTGAGGATAGATCTGTGGATTCTGCTAGATCCTATTTGGCTTCCTGGGGATCCCAGAGCTTCATCTCAGGGAAATATTACTGGGAGCTGGATTTGAACAATTCTTCGGACTGGGCTGTGGGAGTCTGTAAGGATTCCTTGTTCAGCAACAGAAACCAGCTCATTGAATCTGAGGGTGCCTTTCTTCTTGTGTGTGTGAAGGAGGGTGATCATTACAGTCTCCTTACCACATGCCCAGTATTCCAGCACTATATAGAGAGACCACTGGGCTGGATTGGTGTGTTCCTTGATTGTGGGGAGGGATGTTTAAGTTTCCTGAACATTGTCAAGAGTTCCCTCATATACAAGTATCTTCCTGGCACCTTCAATTACTCTGTCAGGCCTTTCTTCTCCCCTGGCCCCATGTGATCCTCGGAAGATGTAATCCCAGTACTTTAGTGGTTTCATGTATTTCTTACTGTATTGTTACCTCATTTATTGTTATTAAACATTAAAATACTATTAAATGACAAAAAGTGCTCTCAGTGTTTGTGCTACTGGTGTTATATTTAGGCAGTGGGCATCTGTGCTAATGCGTTCAAGACCATTTCCTACTTTCTCTTCTACCAAGTTCAGTGTAACTGGATTTATGTGGAGGTCTTTGATCCATTTGGACTTGAGTTTTATGCATGGTGACAGATATGGATCTATTTGCAATCTTCTGCATGTTGACATCCAGTCATGCCAGCACCATTTTTCTGACTGGTCTACTCTGTCGACTGTCTAGTGAATACCCTAGCTCTCATCATAGAGCCTTCATACAGTGACTGACGGAAGCAGATGCAGAGATCCATGGCCAGGCGCCAGGCTGAACTCTGGGCATCTAATCAATGAGAGAGAGGAGGGATTCTGTGGGCAGGGGATGTCGAGGGGAAAACATGTAGAGATGACCAGCCACTGTGGTGGTATTTTGTTCTCCAAAATATTGTGCACCCTAATAAACTTATCTGGGGTCAGAGACAGAACAGCCACAATATTAAATATAGAGGTTGGGCAGTGGTAGCACATGCCTTTAATCCTAGCATTCCAGAGGCAGAAATCCATCTGTTCAAGGATACAGCCAAGCATGGTGACTCATGCCTTTAATCCCAGAAAGCACGCCTTTAATCCCAGGGAGTGATGGTAGAAAGCAGAAATGTATATAAGGCATGAGGACCAGAAACCAGAAGCATTTGGCTGGTTAAGCTTTTAGGCTTTGAGCAGCACAGTTCAGCTGAGACCCATTCGAATGAGGACACAGAAGCTTCCAGTCTGAGGAAACAGGATCAGCTGAGGAACTGGTGAGGTGAGGTAGCTGTGGCTTGTTCTGCTTCTCTGATCTTCCAGCATTCACCTCAATAACTGGCCTCAGGTTTGTTTTTGTTAATAAGAACTTTTAAGATTCCTGCTACAAGCCACACTAGTGGAAACCCATGATCTGTGGACTGATAGCTATGCAGCCCACATAGGACTAGACTAGGCCCTCTGGATACAGGAGACAGTTGTTTAGTGTGAACTGTTTGGGGGGCCCCCAAGTAGGAGGATCGGGATCTGTCCCTGGTGCATGGGTGGGCTTTTTGGAGAACAGTGCCTAGGGTGTGACACCTTGCACAGCCTTGGTGCAGGGGGGAGGGAGGGCTTGGACCTGCCTCAGCTGAGTGTGCAAGGCTCTGCTGACTCCCCATGGGAGACCTTGATTGGGAAAATATGGGGATGGGGTGGCTTGCGGGGAGGGGGGGGAAAGCTTTGGGCTGTGAAGAGGGAATAGGAGGGATCTGTGATTGGTATGTAAAGTGAATAGAAAATTTCTTAATTAAAAAAAGTGTATGGCAAAACTTAAAACAACAACAATAGCAACACAAAATCAAACATCTTCAATTTTCTGTCCTTAGTCCCGGAGTGAAAAACCTGAACCTGATCAGTAGTTCTCTGTCTGGTCCCTTTTGTGCCAGCGTTCTTGGGGTGATACTTTATTTGTGCTCTAACAAATAAAACTTGCCTGGGGATCCATCAAAGGAAAAAAACCAGCCACTATATGAAACATAGAGGTCAGTCAGTGGTAGCACATGCCTTTAATCTAGCATTCGGGAGGCAGAGATTCATCCAGATCTTTGTGAGTTCAAGGCCACACTGGGAACAGAGCCAGGTGTGGTGGCACAAGCCTTTAATCCCAATACTAGTTAATCATAGAGGTCTGGAGGTCAATACAGACAGACAGGAAGTGATAGAGCTGGGCAGAAGGAGGAAGTGATGTAGCTGGGCGGAGAGAGGAAGGAAGATAGCAGGGCACAGAAAGGTATAAATGGCATGAGGGGACAGGAACTAAAGAGCAGTTCAACTGAGACCCCTCAGGGGTGAAGACTCAGAGGCTTTCAGTCTGAGGATTCATGGAAATAGGATTGCCTCAGGAGTTGGCTATGGCTTGTTCTGTTTCTCTGATCTTTCAGCTTTCACCCCAATATCTGGCTCTTGGTTTTTTCTATTAGTAAGACCATTTAAGATTTGTGTTACATGTTCTGGAGAACACCAGGAAAATCATGAACTATTGACATTAAAAATATATGGATGCTTGAGTGTGGTAGTACACAGCTGTCAACTTAATACTCCAGAGACTGGGAAAGAAAGTGGGATTTTCAAGGACAGCATGGGTTATACCTTTCTCATAAGAATGAAGCATATTAAAACTCTGATGTCCAGCAGAACAAATCGGCACAATCACTTTAGTAAACTAGCAAGATCTAATAAAGCTAAACATGTCCACACCCCATGACTCAGTAATGTCATTTGTAGGTATCTGCATGCTAGAAAAATGACTTTTACTCACCCAGAGACATGTGTTAGAATAGTCATAGGAAAAAGTGTTCATAGCAGTGCCTGGGGAGATGGCTCAGTGAGTAAGAGCATTTGCTGAGCAAACACAAAGATCTGAGTTCAAATCCTCAGCACCCATATAAAAGCCAGGCAAGGCCTCTCATGCCTTTTACCTCAGCATTGAGGGTTGGATACAAGCATATCCTTGGATCGTGCTGGTTAGGCACCTAGCTAAAATGTAGTTTCAGTTTCAGTGACAGTCCCTTTATCAAGGGAATAAGCTGGAGTGTAATAGAGCAAGACATCTGAAATGCTTTTCTGTCCTCACTCGAAAACACATATACCCATGCACATATGTATCACACATACAAATAAAGTGTTCATCACAATAGCCAAAGTACAACTTCAGTGCTCATCATCAATAGCAAGAGAAATAAATTACAGTTGATTAAACATGGAACACTGTGGTGATATATTGTGCACCCCAATAAAACTTATCTGGGGATCAGGGGAGAGAGCCAGCCACTTTATTAGACATAGAGGCAAGATAGTGATGGCACACACACTTAATCCTATCACTTGGAAGACAGAGATCAGTCTGGACCTCCACGAGTTCAAGGCCACACTGGGAACTGAGCCAGGCATAATGGCACACACCTTTAATCCCAGCACTTGAGATCTCATGCCTTTGTCTGGGAAGCACACATGCCTTTAATCCCAGGAAGTAAGATGGCAGGGCAGAAAGGTATACAAGGCAAGAGTAAACAGGAGGTGTCACTCTTGAGGCTAAGGATTTTGTAGAGGTAAGAAAGATCCAGCTCGTGCTGGGGGGTGGGGGGGAGGTACCATCCCTAGGCTGGTAGTTCTGGGTTCTATAATAAAGTAGACTGAGCTCGCCAAGTGAAGCAAGTCAGAAAGTAGCACCCTTCCATGGCTTCTGCCTCAGCTCCTCCCTCCAGGTTTATTCCCTGTTTGAGTTCCTGTTTTGACTTTCTTTGATGATGAGGAGCAATATGGAAGTATAAGCCAAATAAACCCTTTTCTACACACCTTGCTTTTTGGTCATGGTGTTTTGTCACAGCAGTAGAAACTCTAGACATTTTTAAATGCAATTCTCCTGAAAAACTCACATTTGTCTTTGGGTTGTATACTATCCTTTCCCTGGACGCCTCTCTAGTGACCACCATACTTAAATCTGTGTTAAAACCCCTTTGTAATGAACTCCAAGTCTGCTTCATGATGGTTTTTTCCTGACATTCTTCTCTGTAAGACAGTCAGAAAACCTAGCTTGATCTGAGTAGGGATCTCTGAATGAACCTAGGCTGCTGCAAGGAACAGTACAGAGCAAACTCCAGTTCACACCCTACTGCTATTGGCGCCACCTATGTGTTACTATGATTCCTCTTTATTGGTAGTTAATACAATTATGTAAACCTTTCAACCTTTTTTCCATAGTGATTTAAAACCCTATCTTTCACAAAGTAGTTTCATAACTTTGTACCCCTCTAAGGACTCTCTCCCAATAAAATCTGTTATCATTGATAGAGACTTTCCCTTGTCCTAGAGGAGTTATATTTTGTTTAATTAGAAATAATAAATGAACTGTTGATCAATCAAAACAAAATGAAATATTACTTAAGGGCCTGAAAAATATGGTGCTATTTCTAGTAAATATGATTGTCCTTTTGTTCAAGCACTAAATGTATTAAATGTAGAAACTTGTATGGGGAGTTTTCCTGTCCTGACCAGCTGCTTCCCAAATAACTGAATTGGAGACTTAATATAAATTATAAATGTTTGACCAATAGCTCAGGCTTATTACTAGTTCTTACAACTTAAATTAACTCATTTTTATTAATCTATGTATTGCCATGTGACTCAAGGCTTTATCTGTTCTTTTATTTTTTTATTTTATTTTATTTTATTTTGAGACATAGTGTCTCTGTGTAGCTTTGCACTTTTCCTGGAACTCACTTGGTAGCCCAGACTGGCCTCAAACTCACAGAGATCTGCCTGGCTCTGCCTCCCAAGTGCTGGGATTAAAGGCATGCAGCACCACTGCCCGGCTGGCTTTACCTGTTCTCCAGCATGTCTTGTTCCTTCTGTCCCTCTTGGCCACTTTCTCACTCTGCCCCTCTTCATCCCAGTATCCTAAGTTTGATTGTCCTGCCTAACTTTATCCTGTCTTGCTATAGGACAATCAGCTTCTTTATTAACCAACGAGCATAATACATATTCACAGTGTACAGAAGGATTATTCCACAGCAGAAAGTAGACTCAGCAAATGTATCATGTGAATGAATCATTAATGCACTAGATAGGGAAACATTAGTTCAGAAAGAGCTCACAGCATTGCTTCTCCCACTCAGAACAGTTAGAAGAGTTAATGGCATTAAAATTTTTCCATCTTAATCCCCATGTAGTGGTCCAAGGTTGTCATCACAGCCTGGAAAAGAGGCAGGAGGGCTGCAAGTTGGAAGATAACCAAGAGACCATGTCTCAACCACAATGCGCACGTACACACACACACACACACACACACACACACACACACGCCCAGTCTTACTCTATTTTCTCAAATGTAGAACAATAACAATGAAGTCTTAAAAAAAAAAAATCTCTTGAGGTGTAAAGGTCAAATGAAACTCTGCAAATGAATTTTGGTTTTGTGCTATTCTTACACTCTGCCTAGTCAGACCCAAGCTTCTTGAGAGAGGGTCAGGTGCACAGGTCGCAATCAGTGCTGAGATTCTGGGCCAGCCTTCTGAATCCTTCAGCCTTCTCAGAGGAGAGGCTTGTTCTTCCTGACTGAGGCTTCTTTCACATAGTGATGCCTGTAGGAGAGACATGGCCCTTGCCCATGTGGACAAGCCACCAGCTAATTTATTAAAGACAATCAGAGAAAGAAATCTCACTGGAGCCCAGAAACTGTGAACAGGACGTTTGATTGAAGCATTTTTATTAAGAATTTAGTAAGTGCTTTCCTCACCATTTGCAGTCCTAAGGTAGCTCTGCTGTAAACACCACTAGCTCCACCTCTAATAACACTTCACTTCACTTGGGTCTGATTTTTTACTTATTAGCAGAACGGCAAGGCATGTTCTTAAGGAGAAACCCCCAGTGAAGATTTATGTAGTTAGCTTCTGTTTGATTCAGAGCCCAGTTGGTTTTCATTCCAACTATCTTCTTGGCCCTCTTCACTTTTGTGATTTCAAAAATGTACATAATTTTCACCTTTTCCTCTTTATTTTACCTATTTCTACACAAGGTTTTGATGACCTGAATCGATTCTTCATAGTTTATCAACTTCACATTCCACCTTTGTTTGCTGACTTTGGAATCTTTCCTTCCTTCCTTTAATTCAATACACTCTTCAACAGATCTCCATAGCTCATCGCTACTGAGTAGAACACAGTCTAATACAAGACCCTTATAAACTTGATTGTGCTACTGTGTGTGTGTGCTGTCCAGCAAAGATGAATTGTTTTTGGACCACACTTTAACTCTCACCTCCAGAGATGGGTTCCTGATGGTCTATTGGTTTAAATGTCCTATCCTCTCAAGAAAGGTTTAAATCCTACTAACCGCGAGAGTGAAGCTTGCCTGTAAACACTTCCTTAAATCTCTGAATCCAGGGTTTATTATTCACTGGAATTTATTATTTATTAAATTCATTTGTTAACTTACTCAGGAACTTCCTCACAATATGACTTGGCCTGCTCCTTCGAACATTTACTTATCTTTTATTCTGGTGAGTGTCATGTTAATGTCATGTCTCTGCCTAGAATTTTAATGCCTTGAGAGCAAGAACTGTTGATGGCCTATCTAGACCTAGATAACCTCATTTTATTTAGTCCAGTGATTCAATTTAGAACATTCTAAAGCATGACTGCTTATATTTTGTATTTCAAACATCAGTAAAATAGAAACACTTTTGTGTGCATTTGTCAAGGAAAATTAAATTGAACTGTTGCTTCTTTACTTTCAACTCTTTCTATGATACTGAAAGTTTTTACAGTTTGCCCTTAAAAAAAAAAATACTGAGACAGGATCTTATTGCATATCTTTAGCTGACCTCAAACTCCCAATCTTCCTGCCTCAGCCTCCCCTTGCTAAGATTATGTGGGTGTACTGTGATGTCTAACCCCATATTAACTCTTTAAATAAAAAAAAAGAAAAACCAATAGAAGAACATCATAGGGGGTAGAGGGATGGAAATATGTGGAAGAGCTTCTCCAGCTTGAGAACAATGATTGTAGCAGTCAGCGAGTATCTCTATGTATCACAATATTGAATAATTTTTAAAAATGTGTTTGGTTTTTGTCTGTAGTTCCTGGCAGAGTTTAGAATGTCCTCAGTGGTGGAAGTTGTTGTTTATAATAAATTAGTCCTTTTATTTAAAAAAAAACATTAAAAAATGCTTGACAATTTCAGTAAGAAGCATGGAGGTCTTTGTGCTCCCAGATAAGCACTAGGGGAACCTGGAATGTTAGCATGGCAGGGTTGTTCTTCCAAAGAAAGGAATATAATACCTGTTATCTGCCCAAAAGGCTAGAAGGGGATGTGAATTATAGCCTAATGACCTTTGTCCTATCTGTGTGGCCAAAGACTACACTAGATGCTCCCCCAGAACCTTACCAAAAGCTTGTTTTTAATCAGTCAATCTATAGACCCTATCCTTGTAGAAGGTATAATGTGTACTTTACAAAGAGTTTTGATGTGATCATGTCCAATCTTTAGCTTACTTTGTTCCTCAAAGTTATTTATAAATGCTTTATTGTGCACACAGGATTGAGTTGAAACTCATCAGAAAAGTTTTCACTAAATTGTGCTATGCTTAAATGTGTCTAAAATAAACCACTTGGGGTCAAACTTCCCAAGTTTGAACCAACACTGGCACTTTAGCCATTTTGAACCAAATTGCCTTCTAGTCTTCCTCAGATACTCTGCTGGCCCTGGAGGTTACAGAGACCTCTGCAAATTTCATGCATGTATGTAGTGTATTTTGGTTCTTTTTGTCCCCTGTAACCTTCTGTGACCCCGATCCCACTCTTGTTTAACGTCTTCTTTCACTAAGTCCCCTTCCACATCTTTGGGTTGTTTTTTTTTCCTGTTGTTGTTTTGGTTTTTTGATGTTGTTGTTATTGTTTGGTAATTGCGTTTGCCTGAGTTCGGTGAGTCATTCTAGCCAATTATTGAACTTGGGGGCATATAGGAAGCCTCGAAATTTTAGGCTGCATAACAAAAGTGATGGCAGATTGCGGATCATAGGAGATTTGAAGCTAGTGTCCAGAGTGAAAGACAGTCTTGAGGGAGAGCAACTTAAACTGTGGTGTCTGTGCTAACTTCAAGTAGCTAGAGTCAGAATCAGATTGAGTTTGGGGACATTCATCAAATGTATAAAAAGGCAGCATGCTGGCTAGTTTATGTCAACTTGACACAAGCTGAAGTCACTGGAGAGGAAGGAGCCTCAATTGAAAAAAAATGCCTCAGTGAAATTGGGCTACAGGCAGGCTTGTTGGGCATTTTTTAAAATTAGTGATTGTTGACTGACATGGAGGGTCCAGCCCATTGTAGGTGGTGCCACCCCTGGGCAGATGGTCCTGAATTCTATAAGAAAGAAGACTGAGCAAGCCATTGGGAGCACCCTTCCATAGCTTCTGCATCAGCTCTTGCCTCCAGGTTCCTGCCCTGTTTGAGTTCCTGTCCTGACTTGCTTCAATGATGGACTGCAATGTAAAAGTGTAAACCAAGTAAACCCTTTTCTCTTCAACTTGATTTTTGGTGTTTCATCATAGCAATAGAAACCTTAACTAAGACACCTAGCCTGAGAGGATTTTTTTTTGAGACAGGGTTTCTCTTTGTAACAGGGTTTCTCTTTGAAACTCACTTTGTAGACCAAGCTGGCCTTGAACTCACTGAGACCCACTTGCCTCTGCCTTCCAAGTGCAAGGATTAAAGGCGTGCGCCACCACCGCCCGGCTAACCTGAGAGTTTTAGAGTTTCTCATTTCATCCTCACATCTATTCATAAGTCTAGTTACTATTTTCCGTTTATATAGGTTAGGACTTCTCTAAGGTAAAAGGCCTGCTTTCTTGAGGTCAAAATCCAGTTATCTGATTGATGCTGTCACAGTGTTCTCAAATCTGTAAAGTTTCTTTAGCTAAAGGTAACCAACTTAGTAAGGAGACGTCTCAGAGACTCAGTGGAGAAGCAGAAGTATATTGACCAGCTCTTGTGGTCATGACCAAACATTTTTGTCCTGCCCATTCTCTCTCTACCACTAGAGTAACAAGTTTAGGACAGGCCTGGACCAGTTCTGAGCAGATCCATCTCACTTAGATCAGCCATGTCCAACTTGTAGAAACACCCTTGGGAGCTGCTCAGCATCTGCACATGTGCATTGCAGATGAGTGCAGGGAACCCTTGGCTGTGAGAGACCAGTGTGGGAGTAAATACTTTCCTCCTTTGTTCCTGTGACGTGCTTAATAAGATGCCAGTTGCTGATCTTATTGGCTCAGTCAGCAAAACATCCATGTTTTGTTTTCCCTCTTGCCCTGCTGCCCTTCTCTAATCTCTAAAGGCTATTTTTCTAATAAGTAGCCTGCATTTCTCAGGCTATGCTCTGCAGGGAAACCAGGCTAAAACGAAGTACTGTTAGCATTAGGCAGATGGATGCTGCTGTCACTGGAAGAAATTGGTTCTCACTGAACTCAGTGCTCCTACGCAATTCTGATTTCTAGTGAAAGAAAACACATTGAAACTAATTAAAATCATTTCATGTCAAGAAACTTTTTGAAAAGAATGACCTTGAACTAAATACTTGAGATCCATTGAATGATGGGGCAATTGAAAAATTAATATCAGTGACAACATTGTTTATTAGAATTTACCAAAATAATTAACATGGAGAGGTTTCAGAGTAGATAAGACAGCTTCCTTTGTGAGGTGTGTGTATGTGTGTGTGTGTGTGTGTGTGTGTGTGTGTGTGTGTGTGTGTGTATTATAATTTATGACCAAGGAGTTTAGAGTAAAATATATGATAAGTATCATCTGCTATGGAAGGCCAGTGTCCAGCCATATTATACTGTTTGTCTCTTCATTATTTGGGGTCTGGAACATATGTGTGTTGAGTGATTAGACTTAAAATTGGTGAAAAGTGTCTTTGGTGGATGAAATTATTGACACCAAACATATATATTCCAAGTTTTAGCTCAGGACATTCATGAATATGTTCCTATTTGGAAAGAGTATTTTTGTAGATGAGTGGCTGATCTCAAGATTAAATCACCCTGGATTGACCTTGTGAACTCTAAATCCAACAACAAATGTCCTTTATAAGAAGACCAGAGAGTACCAAGTAAGGTGGTACACTTCTGAATCCCAACACAGAATATTACAACAGGAGGAAGGTATTCAGCATTTTATGACCTTCAGGTTAGTATTGAACTCTTGGGAAAGACTGAAATCATGTCCTTTGCTCTAAACAAATATTGATCTATGAGCAGCCCCAAGTATTCTGCAAAACAGAAAAGGATTCCAGTTTTGGTGGGGGGAGATCAAGGAAGCTTTCCCCATGCTTGTTCTTTAAATGTTTTTCACATTGGGTCAGGTGTGGCTGCACATGAGCACTTGAAGGGCGAGGCTTCCAAGTCTGGTCTACATAGTTGAGTTTCAAGACAATCTGGGCTACATAGTGAGAGTCTGCTTAAAAGAATTTTGCATTTCATTTAATTATTTGTGTGTGTGTGTGTGTGTGTGTGTGTGTGCATGTGCGTGTGTGTGTGTGTGTGTGTGTGTGTGTGTGTGTGTGTATGCACATGTACTCACATGCAGATGCAAAAGAAGAAAAGGTTAGGAAACACTTGAAAAATGCTCAATGTCTTTAGTCATCAGGGAAATGGAAATTGAACCTACTTTAAAAGTCTATTTCTCCCCTGTCAGATTGCCATCATCAGGAGGACAACAAATGCTGAAGGTGAAATGGAAGCGCTTCTGTACTGTTGTTAGGAGTGTAGACTAGTGCAGCCACTTTTGAAATCGCACTGGAGGTTTCCCAAAAAACTAGAACTAGAACCGCCATGTGATGAAGCTTTGACACTCCTGGACATACACCTCTGAAGACTTTAAATCGTACTGTAGAGATACCTATACATCCCTGGTCACAGATGCTCAACAACAGATGGGAAAGGGAACCAGACTAAAAGTCCTTCTACAGATGAATGGATAACAAAAATGCAATACATACACACTATGAAATATTATTCAGCTGTATTGAAAAATAAATTCAATAAATTTGCAGGTAAATGGATGAAGTTGGAACAAAGTATATAGAATGGAGTATGTCTTAGTTAGGGTTTCCATTGCTGTGAAGAGACACCATGACCACAGCAACTCTTAGAAAGGAAAACATTTAATTGGGTGGCTTACAGTACAGAGGTTCAGTTCATAATCATCATGGTAGGACATGGCAGCATGCAGGCAGACATGGTGCTGGAGAAGGAGCTGACAGTTTGACATTTTGACATGTAAGCAGCAGGAAGTAGTCTGTCTCACTGGGTGTGGCTTGAGCATATATGACACCTCAAAGCCTGCCTCCACAGTGACATACTTCCTCCAACAAGGCTCCACCTCCTAATAGTGCCATTCCCTATGGGGGCCATTTTCTTTCAAACCACCACAGGGCAATTCATGCTCAGAAAGATAAATTCCACATTTTCTCTCTTATGTGGACATCCCAGTTTCAAATCTCTTGCTTTTTGTGTTTAACTTGAGTACAAGTAGAATCCAGGAGACTAGAAAAGGGCCTTTGGGTAATACAGTAAGAGTCACAGATACTAGTTTACAGGTAAATGAAAGTAGAGAGGCAGAATAATAAGGACTGAAAAGCTTAAGCAGGGAGGAGTAAGAGACTGTGGAGGAAATTGGGAGAGAGGGTGTAATACAAAAGAAAGGCATATGGAAGGCCATATGGAAGCTTACTATCTCATAACCCAAGTAAAAAATATAATTGGAGGTATGTAGAATGCATGTGCTATGGAAGAAGAGAAGGAAATACTTGGGCTTGAAGGGTTAATTGGAGATGAAGTGAAGGGATTACAGAAAGGATAGAGTAGTGGACGGGTTAGTCAAATTTAGGCTACATGAAAATACTTTATGGAAATCCACCAGTTAGTAAGCCAATTCATATCAGGTCAAGACAGACAGCATTGCAACATGGAATGGAGGGGGGCACATGAGTGGAGCTATTGACGATTGATGACTACTAAGGGAGGGAGAGTCACTTTTCCTTTTTGGTAGGAGTCATTTCCAGACAGGGTTTCTCTGCGTAATGGCCCTGGCTGTCTTGGAACTTGCTTTATAGACTAGGCTAGCCTCGAACTCATAGAGCTCCACCTGCCTCTGCCTCCCAAGTGCTGGGATTAAAGGCATACCTCACTAGGCCTGGCCCGAGAGTCAATTTTCTTAAGGTTGTGATCCGTGGTAGGCCAACTATGTTCCAGTAGATGGCCCCAAATCTATATACATATTGTCAGCACTAGGCGGACTCAATGAGTCATTTAAAGAAAAGCTTATAAAGTTGGGAGGGACATGAAGGTCATGGAGGGGGGCATCTGGGAGAAGTTAGAGGGGATGAATTGGAGGTGAACATGGCCCAAGTACAGCGTATGTATATATAAAATTTTCAAAGAATGAATACTATAATATTTTTTAAATGACCCACAAGCCATAGAGGTTCTCTATTTTTTCCTCCCACTCCCTCCCCTTCCTTCTTATCCTCCTATTCCTCCCCTTTTTTTCTCCTTCTATCCATCTTTCTCCTCTTCTTCCTTTTTTAAAGACGGAGTTTTTCTAAGTAGCTGAGGCTGGTCTTGAACTTGCTATATGGCCCACACTGGCTTCAAACTCATGATTTTTCTGTCTCAGTCTCCTAGTGCTGAGATTACATGTGTGTACCACTGCACCTGGATTTTCAACAGGTTTGGGAATCCTCAGTTCCCTAACTCTATAGACAGACAATACCTTCTAATCTTAATTTGACTGTGTAATCAACTCTGTTGGCTACAAAAGAACATCTACTTGTTAATGACTTTAATAAAAACTTGTTTTCCACCCATTTTGAATGTATTTTAAAATTATTGACTTTTAAACATTTTGAAAATTATGCTTTAAGTATTGTCTATTAAGATACTTTCCTAGGTGCTGAGGAGATGGCTTAGTTGTTAGAATGCTTGTCATATAAGATGAGGACAGTTCAGATCACCTGAAACCCATGTAAACACTGCATGGATGTGTTGGCTTTTTGGTAATTTCAGCCTCCACAGGTAGAGACAGAGTTCCCAAGACATGCTGGCTAACAAGGCTATCTATAGTTCTGACTGAGAGACTATGCCTCCACATGCATTAACACACACATACTCACATACATGTAAAAACATGCATGCACACATAAGCTACACACAGAAGACAAAAATAAAAGGTATTTACCAAATTCGATCCCGTGTTCTCGTCCTTCAATTTTATGAACAGGAAAGGAAAAATGTTCACTTAAGATTTTTTTTTGTATGTGTACTTGGTTGTTCTTCTTTGGAGAAACACTCTGGCTATGTAGCCTAGAGTGGTCTTGAACCTGAGGTCCTCCTGCCTCTGCCCCTGGCTGGTGAGAATACAGGTGTGTTCTGCTACAACCAGCAGAGGCTGAACCTTTGAACAACAGTTGAGTTCATGCCAAACAGCAGGCAGTGGCAAACTGAAATGGATTTTCTTTCACTTTAGAGTAGTTGCTGTGATAGTGCCAAGCTGAAAAATATTGCTCATGTTGTTTCATGGTCCTGTGTCATACTTGAAAGTCCAACTGATTGTCAGAGATAAAAATGTCATGCAGATCATAGCTAGGTTGCTTTGGTTTTGTTGGAGATGTACATAGTTGAGACTTTTGTACAAGGTATGGAGAGGTCAGTTCAGATCTGCCATTCCCCAACCATCCCCTACTATTCCTCATTCTGAGAGTAATTTACATTTTTCATGTTCAGTAGAAACTCCAGTCAGACTAATATACAGCCAGGCTCATGCAAGTTTAAAGAAAGCCACTTTCCAAAAGTATTAAATGAATTATTAAGGAAAAGATAAACCCTTGGTGCTTGCATACATATAAAAGCAGATCCATGTCAAAGACTTAATTTAGCTCATTAATTAATCTAAAAAGAAGACACACATGCAGGCTACTAAGAACGTTGAAATGAAACTACAAAGGAGAAGAGAATCCATTGAATCTTCAGGTTTATTTATATCTTTGTAGACAAGAATCATTCCAATTTTTAACATAGAAAAATTATTTATAATACTCAAAATATAGAAGCCACCAAAATGTTAACCAGCTGATAAATGTGGCAAACAAAATGTGGCACATCCCAAGATAGGACACCATCTTACCTTGAATGGGGGACATGCATCTAGTCTCACTATAATATGGGTGAACTTTGAAAATATTATCTCTATAAAAGGAGCAAGATGCAGAAGGTTATGTATTCCATGGTCCCGTTATGCAAACTGTCCACAGTAGGCAGACCATAGGCCCAAAAGTAGATCAGAGGTTGACAAGGAAAGTGGAAAGACTGGTGATTGCTGATGAAGCAGTATTTCATTTGAAGAGGTGAAAATGTTCTGGACTTAATAGTGAAAGTTGCATAATTTTGAATCATTTTCATCTTTTCAGTTGTTTACAGCTTGCAGAACTGTAAAGGGCTAAAATAGAATGAAAGGTTATGACCCCATAAATTCACATACCTTGGAAGGTTGTGTCAGAGAATGCCTGGTTTTCCATTGACAAGAGCCAATACTTTTTTGGTGTTTTAAGTCCTTTGCAGTTTTCTTCTTCTTCTTCTTTTTTTTTTTCTACTGAAGGAAAAAAACCTGACTAACATTCTGATTGTATCTCTAGGGTTATATAAAACAGAAAAGGCGACAGTGTTCTCCTCCTGCATCTGTTTGCCAAAAACAATGAAAAAAAATAGAACAACAGATGGGCCGCGCAGCAGACACTCTAAAGCCAGGGAAATTAAATGGAAGGAAGACTATGCTTTAAAAGACCCTTTGCTTACTCACTGTCCTTACAGCTTATTATGCTGTAGTCCACGTTGTGGAAAATGTTGAGAGATAATTACTAAATGGACTGAACTGTTGTATGCTCCTTTTTAAAATTTTACAACCTTTTCAGCATTTTAGAAAGTCAGCAAGAATGTCTTGAAGCGAAGTGATGGAGGCTGGTGTAAAGAAGATCCGACCGGATTCCATGGAAGTAGAAGCAGACTCCACACTCTGTTCCACCCAGCATGCTTCCTATGATCCCACTTGCTATGACCCACCCCACCCCCCAATTCTACTTCTAATAATGGTTCCAGGATCTTTTCTTGCTCCTCAGTTCTCTCAGTGTCTGCAATAGGGTGGCTCATCTCCCTGCTCACCCCATATTTTCTCTTTGTTTTCATGAGTATTAATCCCACCTTCTCAGTTTCTTCAAGTCTTCCTTCCACTGAGAATTTCAACCAGTCAACAACCAGATGGCCATAGAAAGACTGAACAAAAACTCGTAATCTGGTATCTTCTCTCATGCTTCATTTTATCTAAAACCAAACAATTGCATGTCTTTGCTACCTACCTTGAAATAGTACTAGCCACATGGCTGAGTGCGATGGCTAATGCCTGTAATCACAGACTCGAGATGCTGAGGCAGGAAGATTATGAGCGCCACATCAGTCTGGACTACATTGTCAGGCCCTGCCCGACTGTGTTTTAGAAGAAAAAAAGAATGAGGAGAAAAGGAAAAGGAGAATAAGAGAAGGAGAAAAGGAGAAGGAGTTGCTATAACTTTAACTTCAGGAAGTTGCCATGCCCTGTAGTTTACTGATTTTTTTTTCAGTGATTGTAAGAAAGGAGTTTCATGTTTTCTACTCAATACTCCCACATGGAATGGCTTTGGAGGCTAGAAGTCTGAGTTAAAGAGTTGACAACATTGTCATCCTTTGAGGCCGCTTTCCCTGACTTGTGAGTGGCAGCCTTCTCCCTATATGGGGCTGTGTCCTAACACCTTCTACAAATAAGGCTACCAGTCATATTGGATTGGGGCTTCCTTATCAAACTTATTTTAATATGCCAGTGCTTATTAGTTTTATGTCAACTTGACCCAAGCTAGGGTTATATGAAAGGAGGGAACCTCAACTGAGAAAATGTGTTCATAAGATCTGGCTGCAGGGCATTTACTTAATCAGTGCTTGATGGGGGAGGGCAGTGGGAGCCTGTTTTCAGGTTCCTCATGGCTTTACCCAGCAGGTCCACATAGAGGATGATTAGGGCTATGGGCCTGAGTGCAGGTGTCTGAAATGGTCTGCACTTGGCTGTGCTGGGGGAGGTCTTTTGCTCCAACCTTTGGCATCTCTATAAATACCCCGAGGCAGAGATAGTCAGGGCCCATTGGAATAGGTTCCAGGCCCTCTTTATTATTTTCTGTTTATCTCCACAATCTAAATCCTTCTAATATTTCCTGCTGCTCACATTCAAGAAAACTCTGGGGAGCTGTGGGGTTGGTGGGTAAACGCCACACAGAATGACGCCATGAACAGGGGCTAAAGAAAAAAAAGGGGGGACTAAAGAGAAAAAGGGGGAACTAAAGAGAAAAGGGGGAACTAAAGAGAAAAAGGGGAACTAAAGAGAAAAAAGGGGGAACTAAAGA
>CABHPR010153024.1:19920-54955 GCA_902168415.1 Peromyscus melanophrys
AAAGACAAAGTAATGGGGGGACCAAAGACAAAGTAATAGGGGGGACTAAAGACAAAGTAATAGGGGGGACTAAAGACAAAGTAATAGGGGGGACTAAAGAAAAAGGAAAATAATAGTTTTATTAGTTTTTGGCAAAAGTGCTGAGCAGCCCTGCCAGTGGAAAGTGGCATGCCAAATATATATTTGAGGGGCAGGGGTTTTATCCTCGAGAGAAAAGGAAAAATAGACTGGAAGGATGTCCAATGCTGCAGCACAAAATTCTCTTCTGTCAAAATTTTCTATCTTCTATCCCTTTCTCAATTTCTGTGAAAAATAAGTATAAGGTATAGTGTAGTAATAGAGTGTAGGAAAAACTTAGAAGCGTAAGATCATGTAGAAAAAAAGTAAGGCAACTAGACAGAAAAACTCTTCAATTTTCTGACTTTGGGGCCTATGAACGCAAACTGGGGGGAAAATTTCTTTGAGCTTTATGGGTAGTAAAAAAGCTCTTTGAGCTTATGGGGAAGAAAAAGTTTCCTATGGAAGCTTTTGTCCTGGGGACAGCTGAAATGCTAAATCCAAGCTGTAGGAGAAAGTGATTTCTCCCTGAGGCAAAAATGTGGGTGTAAGAAGTCAAAGTTTAAAGTTCAAAAGTTTTGGGAAAAGTTGGTCTCTCTCTTAGGAAAAAAATCTTTCTCTTAAACTAAAAAGCTTTTCTTGGAAAATTTGGGGGAAAAAAAATCTCTCTAAAAAGCCTTAATCTTTCTCAAAAGCTCTTAAACTTAAAAACTAAAGCCTTTAACTTTCTCAAAAGGGAAAAATTAGAATCACCTGAAGATATTAGTATGGGAATCACCTGTGATTAGCTCTAAGGGAAAACAACAAACTTCTTAAGACAGCAAAACCTCTCTAAGTTCTCTTTCAAGCTTTAAAAATCCTCCCAGCAATACAGGAGGCAGGGACAAGTTCCTAAAAACCTCTTCTAAGCTGTCTCAAGCTAGTAAAAGGCAGTGGGTCAAAGTCCCCTGAGGGAAATGCTTGGGAGAGTGTGGGTAAAGAGCTACAGAGAGCCCAAGAGGGCAGGAAACTTTACCTGAGAAAAGCAACAAAGCCAAGTTTTTCAGTTACAGCCCAGCTGAGGCATCAAGGGGTTTGTTTGAGTGAGCATGTCAGAATGAAGAGGTGCTCCTAATCATCCTACACAAAGATCCCCTGAAGCAATGCAAACTCTGTTAGCATTGTATCCTCTCCTCTGAGCAAAAACCCAGAGGCAACTGGCCAGCATCTCTGAGTTGAAGTGCATTTGGGGGATACTAGGGTTCCTGCAGTTGTAAAAATCCTGGAGTGTACAGTTGAGGCAGGAAGGTGCAGGGCCCAGGGGAAGATTGCTAAGGAACAAACAAAGCTAAAGCCAGTGGGAACAGCACAGTTGTCCTCTTTCCTACAAGTCCCGGGTTGATAGGTCCACAGCTGCAAAAAGAAATCAGAGAAAAGCTTTCCTATCAGAATAAGGACCTTTCTGGGAAAACAGTAAAGCTGAACTGTGTCTGAAGCAGTTGTGCTGCTGAGTCAGAACGCTGTCTGGGGAAAGAGCCCAGCCAGGGCAGAACAGAACTATCCAGGAGTAAAACTTTTCTATCAGAGAAAGCATCTCTTTGAGAAAAGCTTTGTTTCAACTGACTCCCGGTGAGATGAGGGAGTGTAGCCCTGAGGGGTGATTGCCTCTGGCATAAGCTCTGTCCTTGAGCACCCAGACAAGCAAATGCAACCCACTGGGGGGCTGGGCCAGGTGAAGGCCTGATGAGGCAAAACACCCGTCTTAATGGGAGTTTAGAAATGGCAAAAACCTCCCTTGTTAGATTTTCAGTCTGTACGCAAACCACACAGACCCTGAAAACAGAAATGGACAAAAAGCCCCTACCTTCAGGAGCAGGGAAAGCCACCGCCACTTTAGTGTCAAAAACTGTTTCTGGAGCAGAGGGGATAAACTGAGACCAAACTGGGAACGGACTCTGAAGAAACGGAGAAGGGACAGATTCCTCCCCAGAAAATGCATGACCTGACAAAGCTGCTAGAGTTTGAGGCAGATTTTTTCTGGGGGGTGGTGGGGGGTGGTGGTGTCTGCTTCCAAAGGCAGCTAGCAGAGGAACAGAGCAGCCTGAGATATCTGAAGCTCTGCATCTTGGGGAAAGGAACAAGCAAAATGGGAATAAAATCAGTGGGAGAAAATCTCTCCAAAAGAGCCATGGAAAAGCTCTTTTGTAAATATTTGCTTTTCACTGACTGGCTATGGCAAACACAAGTCCCGAGGAAAGTTGCTATCAGGAATGCCCGCCTCAATGTTCCCTAACAAGGCAGGTGCAGTTCTGATTCAGGGCTGGTGTCTGATCAAGCAGAGACACCTGTTGAAGCTAGCTGAGGAGAGAACAGAAATCTCCCAATGTCCCATAATTGAAAACTCAAGCTTGGTTCAAACCTCCCAGGCAAGAATTTGAAAGTAAGCTCAGTAAGAGAACTGGAGGTTGACTCCCGGACCCAAAAAGAACTATGGGAAATGGAGTCCATAAGCTAGCTCCTAACAGTGAGCTGATGAAGAGAAATGCATTCTGGGAAATGTAGTTTTTCAGCTAAAGTTGGCGATACTGTCCAGAAACTTTTCATCTCAGAATGAAGTTTCTTCTCAAAGCAATGCTAGAAAGCTTAATCTTCCCTCTTGAGAACTCAGATCAGACAAAAAGCTACCTATAAGAGCAAATAAGCCACTTTAAAATCATTGAGAAAGCAGTTTATACACTGAACATTGTTTTAGATATGAAGAAACTTATGGGAAAAGTTCTTTGCCTTTTGAACAAACAGCTGGCAATGAATGATTACTTTGCAAATCTAATAAGTAGACAAGGAAACAGGCATTCAAAAGGAAATGACTGCTTTATAGATGGGAACAAACTTCAGAAAATCTAGCTGTCTTTAAAAAAATAGTTGCTTCACCTGAAAGTTCCTTGTAAGAAATCAATGCTAAATATCACAGCTGCTAATATCAGGAATTAAAGCTAATGAAGTGAAAATACTAAATCCTGAAAATGCTTTTTCTCAGAGTAAGCTAATGAAGGAAAATGTTTCAACAAATTCAAGACGCTATTCCACAAAAGAAAGCTGCCATGCTTTGTGGGCCATATTAGAGCTCACTTCATTCTTCCTGGTCCTTTAGCTGAGGATAATGCAATGGCTGATAAGTTAACAAAGATAGTAGCATTATCCCAAGTGGAAATGGCTCAACACTCACATGCTCATCATCAAAATAGCAAAAGCTTAAGAAAGCAATTCAATATTACCAAAGAAGCAGCTCGTCAAATAGTTAAACGAGGTGGGATATGTCCAAAGTATTTTCCTGTCCCTCACCTAGGTGTAAACCCTCGAGGTCTTCTTCCTAATCATCTATGGCAAATGGATGTTACTCATATTGCAGAATTTGGCAAATTAAAATATGTACATGTGACCACTGACACTTATTCAGGATTTTTAATGGCTAGTGCACAATCTGGGGAAGCTACAAAACATATAATTATGCACTGCTTGAAGTGTTTTTCGTATATGGGTATACCAAAAATTATTAAAACTGATAATGGTTCTGGATATAGTAGTAAGGCATTTCAAAAATTTTGTACCCAATGGGAAATCGTACATAAAACAGGTATTCCTTATAATCCTCAGGGACAAGGTATTATAGAAAGGGCTCATAGCAGTCTTAAAATACAACTTAAAAAAATAAAAATAAATGTAAAAAAAGTGTAAATGTTGAATGTGAGTCTAAATGCTTTGCAAGGCAAAATGTTATATGTGAGTTTGTAAAAAAAAAAAAAAAGTGTAAATGTTAAGTGTGAGTCTATTAATGTATGTGGTGAAAGAACCTGAGACACAGAAGGTAGTGTCCTAGTAGACTGCAAAGCAGGCAGTCTGAATGGTTTCAAAAGCTCCAGAAGCTGCTAAGAAGCTAAGAATGGGAGACGCACAGAACTAGCATAAAGCATCTGCAGCTGAGATCCATGGGAAATCAATGCAACACAGAAAAACCTGAGCTAACATAAACAGTGCGTTTTAGAATACTATAACTAAAAAGATCTCTGTGAGAACAAAAGTTGCAGAGACGCTTGTTTGAACTAAAATTGTTAACTGCAAAAAGTTTTGGTTGTAAAATGTCTCTTCATATTTGGAAGTGAAAGCCTGATACCTGAATTTACTTTTTGAACTTAAAATGAGACAAAACTACAAAAATTTTGGTTATGGAATTCTTCATATTTGGAAGGCTAGTACCAGAAATTATCATTTGAATTTTGGAACTTAAGAAATGAAATGAACAATAGTGATTTCATTGCAATGGGATAATTTTGAATTTACTAATAGTAATGACCTCGGAACTGTTTTCTAGAGTTATTTGTGTTACAAATGGAACTGTTTAAACGGAAAAGTTTGGGTTTTCTTACTAGGCTTGAGACTTTGCTTAAAAAATTATAAAGAAAAGGGAGAGTTAATATTCCTTAGTCTATTTATTTTAAAAAATATTTTCTTGTTTGAGTGGATTAATGTCATGTTTTGTTAGTAAGAAATGCAAATGGGTTATATTAAGAGACTACTTTTAAAGTGTAAAGAGTTTTATTAAACTGCTTTTGGATGTTTTGCTAAAAGTTTTCAAAGTGTTAATGGCTAGATTGAGACTATTGCTTTTCAATATGGGTTTGTAGGAATTGTATAAGTTTGGGTTTTTTCTAACTAGGTTTGAGATTTTGTTTAAAAAATTATAAAGAAGAGGAGTGATAAGTGAATTAAGGTTGAATCATGTTTGCAGAAATTATGTTTAACCTATTGGTATTAATGCACCCTGGTTTTGTGGAGTTAAGGAAATATTTAAGTTTGTGAATACATCAGAAGTTTTTCCTATGTTCTGTTAGCAAGAAAATTCAAATGATTAAGAGTTAAAGTTGTAAGACTAAGAAAATTGTTAACTATATATAGCACCATATATGCTAATTCAAATGGTTCTGTTAAGAGTTTGCTTTGCATTGTAAGATTAGGAGAATTGTGACTATGTATAGCAATACTTATGTTAACCTGTTAATGGTAATGATGAAGCTAAGGGATTCTTTAAGTTTGTAGTTGCCTTAAGAGTTTTTGGTTTAGAAAGGGCTTGAGGCAGCTAAGACTGCTGTAGTCACCTTGGACCTAATCCAGAAGAGAAATGCCAACTTTATCATCCTCTATTCCCATACTGGGAGGTATAACAGCTATGGAGATTGCTCTAAGCTATTGAGTTCTTTTTTTATATATTAAGAAAGGGGGACCTGTGGGAGCTCGTTTTCAGATTCCTCATGGCTTTACCCAGTAGGTTCGCATAGAGGATGATTAGGGCCACTGGCCTGAGTGCAGGTGTCTGAAATGGTCTGCACTTGGCTGTGCTGGGGGAGGAGGTCTTTTGTTTCACCCCTTGGTGTCTCTATAAATACCCTGAAGCAGAGATAGGGCCCATTGGAATAGGTTCCAGGCCCTCTCGAGGCTATCCTTTATTTTCTGTTTATCTCCACAATCTAAATCCTAATATTTCCTGCTGCTCACATTCAAGAAAACTCTGGGGAGCTGTGGAGTTGGTGGGTAAACGCCCCACAGAGGGCCCAGCCCATTGTGGGCGGTGCCATTCTTGGGCTGGTGGTTCTGGGTTCTCTAAGAAAGCAGGATGAGCAAGTCATGAGCAAGCCAGTAAGCAGAACCTCTCTATGGCCTCTGCATCAGTTCTTCTGTTTCTGCCCTGCTTGAGTTCCTGGCCTGACATCCTTTGATGAAGGGTGATATGGAAATATAAGCCAAATGAACCCTTTCCTCCCCAAGTTGCTTTGATCATGGTGTTCATCACAGAAATAATAACCCTAACTAAGTCAATGACTAATCTCTTCAACACCTAGTATCCAAATAAAGTCACATGCTCGGGTCCAGGGAGTCAAGACTTCAATTTGTGGATTTTGCAGGGACTCACATTGTCTCTTAACAAGCAAAGTCCTCTTCACTTTACAAGAAGGATAACAAGCCTCCAGGGATTTAAAAAACCCCTGAACTGTCTGCCTAGGAAAGCAGCTAGCCCCTCTAATTGATACTCTGCCCTATGGATCCCTACAAACAAATTTAGAAAAAAAAAGTTGTTCTAGTGCAGACCTTCTGTAGTTTCAGAGTTTGGCATATTAGAACAATACTAAAGAAAGCAATGATTTTATTTGTCTCTAAAGATAAATTCTAGACACATCCTTAATAGTTTCCTGTGTTTCTAGGTAACCACAGTTGCTCTAAATATTCATATAAAAATACCTCAGTCATCCATATGTATATTTTGTGGGGGGTTTTTTTGTTTGTTTGCTTGCTTGCTTTTATACATTGCTGGGGGGCAAACCCAAGGCCTGGGAATTCTAGGCATGCTCAATTGCTAAGATATATGATAGCACATTTGTGTGCTTTCTCACATCTTCATAGAAATATAACTTATAGATCATAAAAATCCATGAGTTCATAATGCCTAAGAATTAGGAGATTGGGTGTAGCTCAGTGGTACAGCACTTGCCTAATATACACAGGACTCTGAGTTCAATCCCTACCCCACACATGTATACATTGTATACAATAAATTTAAGTATGTATGTACAACTGTATACAGAGTAGTATTTATTTATTTATTTATTTGTTTTTGGGATAGGTTTTCCATGTGTAGCCCTGGCTATTCTGGAACTCACTCTGTAGTATAGGCTGTCCTTGAACTCACGGAGATATGCTTGCCTCTGCCTCCCGAGTGCTAGGATTAAAGGCATGTGCCAGCACACCCATCTTAGAAAAGTATTTTCTACTCTGTGTATATATTAATTACAATCTCTGTGATAACTCTACAAAGTGGATATTATTAGCATTCATTGCTGAGGTTATGAGCCTCAGAAGTGTAAATAGTCTTCTTAATCCACGCAGTTGATAAATAAAGAGCTGGTTATTCAGAGCCATGATTGCCTTGCTCTAAACCCAGTTTCCTCTTCCCAATGAGACTTCGTGTCTCTGTCCCCACTTTTTATGTAAGTAAAACATTCTCAATGTGTAGGAATTCAAAAGCACATATAAAGAAAAACTAAAATGATCTAAAATTTCATTACTCGAAGTTAGCTGCCTATAAGTCTTTGACAGATACCCTTACAATTGTCTTCTCTCTTTTTTAAATTGAAAATGGATTTTTTCACACAGTATATTCTGAATAGTTTCCTTCCCCATCTCCTTCTAGATCCTCCTTCCTTCCACCCAACTAAGTCCATACCCTTCCTCTCTCTCTCATTATTAGAGTACAAGCAGGTATCTTTAAAAAGAAAATAAAATAAGATATAAGATAAACAAACCAGCAAAGGGAAAAAAAAAAAAAACAATCAAACCAGGAAATGAGGGGGGCAAAGAAAATGCACTAGAAACACATACAGGCACCAAGACATACACATTTGCACACACAGAAAATTCATATGAACACAATCAGAAACCATAATATAAGCAAAAGATCTTTAAGACATATAAAAGTTATTCATATTTACCGATCGGTCTGTCTTTGTCCACTTGGTCTAAAATTAAGCAGGAACCTCTGTTCCTGCACTGCTGGAGGCTGAGGAATGTAAGGAGCTGGCATATTCTATACGTAGCTAAGGTCTACATCCTGGCCTTTCCCCTAGTCTTCACATTTATGGTCCCATCCACATCATAACCTAACTATTTCTCATAGGCCTCACCTACTAGTAACAAACTATTAAGAGTTAGGGTTCCAATATCTGAGGGTGCACAATATTCAGTGCACTCAGAGTATGACTTCATGAAGTCAGTTGTACAAGAAATGTCATGAATATTTTCTTAAAATTAAGTCCATTTCTGACCTTGGCCAGGCTGTCAGGAGATTATATGTTTATTAGCATTAAGGCTATGGTCTTCCTTAGGATGAAAAATAACAAATGAGGGCTGGAGAGGAGGGATATCTCTCCTCCCTTCATCTGCCTGCCATTCTCTTCCTTATATAATTACCACCTATAGGCTAATTCCTTTTGCTCAAGTTTAAAAACATCTAGAGCTAAGAGAGGAAGTGAGTACAGTTTGGAATGAAGTGAGAATAAAAGACTTGGCTTTTGAAAACATGTTTTCTCTTTGTTTGTTCTTCTTACTATTTTTCAAAAGCAAGACTCAACACAGAGGCTGACAGTACTGGTCAGCATTCAAGTGACTGGAATGTTTATCACAACCCTGCTCGCTGAACTCAAGGATCATCATGGAACAGGAAAGATTGTAAGAGCCAGAGGCACTGGACGTCTGTACCAAAACGTTGTGTGCTGGACGTGATAGTGTGGCTATACACAGGAACTCACAGCAGTTGTGACAGCTTGCACAATACCGAGTCAGTCAGAATGTCGGCATGGATGGCGGGGAGCTCTTAAGTTCCACTTGTAGCTAAGGAGTTACTGGCTCTTGGTTGACTGGGATAGAGAATCCGTTCTCTTCAGGGTTGGGACCCCCAAGAGGCTACCCAACCCCAGTGAATGTACATACAGGCGGCACTAAGGGGAGCCAGTGGGCTTTAAAAACAAAGCTCACGAAGTTAAGAGGGAAAGTGGCGAAAAGAAGGAACTGGACGGGAGGGAGTGATAGTAGGGTTGATGAAAACAGATATGATATATGAAGCTTTCAAACAATTAAAAATACCTTCAAATAAAGATCATAATGTAACTGCTGCTTTTGAGTCAGATATTTAGAAATACTTTCTTACATCTTCCTGTAGATTTTGTTTTGCACTTTAAGCATTTGGACTTACTATCTTTAGTTTTTATGAAGAATAAGATCTGTCAAGAGGTCCTAGCACTATCTTTTTGGAAAGCCAGCCTTTCCCCATTAGACCGTCCTTGAGCTTTCATGACAGATGACTTGGTAATGTGTTTGTCAGTCTATTTACAGACTCCTTTTTCCCACTGATCTATGTCTTTTTTCCTCAGACATTTCTCTTGGTTATTGTAGCATTACATTAAATATTGAAACTGGGTAGTTTATGTCCCCAGACTTAGTTCTCTTCGGCAATGTTAACTGGTACAGGTCTTTTCTCTATTCACTTCAAAACTGGTTCATTGGTATCTCCAAAAGAATCATTGGGATTTTCATTGTGATGGCATTGAATCTATAGATAATGTTGAAAAGATTTGACGTCTCTGGCCAGAGAGAGCTTCAACTAGGGACTGAACGGACCTTTGCTGGAGCTTCTGTAGCCCTCAGGTGGGACATCTTTTTGTATGATCTCTCCCAGGGGTTTCCAATACGACCAATCAGCAGGGGAGCGATATCTTCTTAAGACAACCTTTATTAGTTCTCTTCCCTGCCTGGGTCATTATTCTTTCAATGTCTTGCAGAATTACCTCCCAAATGAACTATGTATAATCAGAGGTTCAGCTGGGGGTGGGGGGTCCGCTTCTGGGGGAACCCAAATGAAGACAAGTTACAGCACTGGTGCGTGCTGAGCATCCATAATCTAAACATTCAAAATCTGAAATGTTCAAACTGAAACACTGAGTACCAACATGATTCCTAAGTGGTTCCACACATGATCTCTTGGGACAAGTCAGAGTCAAAACAGGAACATTCAGAGAATCTTGTACTGTAAAATCTCCTTTAGCCTGTGTAAGCTGTATATGAAGTTGCTGTTTAGACTTGTATCCCATTGTCAAGATACCTCAGTAACATCACAAATGTTCCAAAATCCTACCTCCACCAAATAAATGAAATCTGAGACACTTCTGGTCTGAAGTACTCAGATAAGCACTAACCTGGGCCAAGGAAAGGCTCAATAGGTGGCATCTGCCACCAACCCTGATGACCTGAGCTCTAGATCTTTAGGACCTACAAGGTGAAGGGGGAGAGGTAACTGCTATGGTTGTTCTCTAACTTACACACACACACTGAGACCCAAAGTTGAGTTCCAGGGGCTATTTATGTTTTTACTCCCTTAAACAAGTTTGTTTGACCCACCTGCACCTGCACTAGATGTGCTTGATCACACGTGGTGGGGGAGGTGCATGGGCAGGAAATACATCAGGATGTACGCTTGCCCCTGATTGGTTGTAGGTGGGAGGGGAGTTACATAGGCAGGAAATAGGTCAGGATATATGCTTACCCCGAATTGGACCTGATGGGAAATATGGCCTTGTGGAGTTGCCCTTTCAAGCCTCTGCAAGGTGTGACTTGTGGCTATTCCCTAGGAACCCTGGAATGGACCTGGCCAGACTCCACCAACCTGGCCAGTATTTAATTAAAGCTTGCCTCAAATTTGGCTTTAAACTGTGGTAGTTGTCTTATTCTCGACCAGTGGGATCAACAACACACACATATTTAAAAAAAAAAAAAAGGGTATGCTCAATTCTCTATACTAAAAGGTGGGCTCAAATGGGACAGCTCTAGGCTCTAAATACCCCTACTTGCTAAAGCAGGGTCAGGCCTAAACAATGCAGATAGATATCAATAACTTACTACTTAGCTTACACATTCAAATTTATTTCTTCGGATGTAGAAAGTACATATCCCTCAAGCTTTCTACTCCCCAGGAGGGGAAAAAAAGGTAAAAATGAAATGCACTTTATTTCAACATGCATGAGTGTGTGTGTGTGTGTGTGTGTGTGTATGTGAGAGAGAGAGAGAGAGAGAGAGAGAGAGAGAGAGAGAGAGAGAGAGAGAGAGAGAGAAAATCTACCTCAAAACAGCTAAACTGCTAAAAGATGTGCTGCTATTTTACAGCTAGAAGATTTAAGCTTCTGGGTTGCCATGGCTCAGTAGAATCAGGTTAAAAATTAAAAATGCAAAGGCATGCTGTGGTTTCACTTTTTTCCCCCTTAATTTTGAAATATAAAGGCGATGTGGGAGTGGGAAATTAGGGAGGAAAGAATAAATGGACTGAGAACTGGTCCAACAAATGATCTTTATTTTTAATAGCCTTAAAAACAAGTCAGGCACCGGGCGCTTGTGGCACACGCCTTTAATCCCAGCACTCGGGAGGCAGAGACAGGCAGATCTCTGTGAGTTCGAGGGCAGCCTGGGCTACCAAGTGAGCTCCAGGAAAGGCACAAAGCTACACAGAGAAACCCTGTCTCGAAAAAAAAAAAAAATCAAGTCAGGCATGCTGAGAAAAACAAAAAAAAAAAAAAAGTACTAGGCATATGTTGGGAGTAAAAATTCTTCTGGGACTTCCTATCTTGAGGGCAGAAAATGGCGTCATAAAGGAATGATGCAGACAGTTCTTGGTCTTGCCAGAACTACAGCAAAACCTCAGTCAACTGCAAAAACAAAGTGCAAAAACAGTGCTGTAATCTGACACTTGCTTTTGCTGAAATGGAGCTGCAACCCTCTGCTTTCAGATTCTGCAGCCTTGCAAAGAACCCAGAGAGCTTTTTGTCCTTGGGGGCCTGTGAAGGTGAATGCAACATCTTTACTTCTGCAATATGACTTTTCTTGAGGATCCCCAGCCAGAACTAGAGGACCAGCCATCTAGTCTTTGGAAGGAAAGCCAGAAATGAAATAAGCTTATCAGACTGCCTTTAAAAATGTAGTATCAGCCCTCATGGATTGTCAGCCAGTGCTTGCTCTGCTAGAGGAACCGGACTCGGGATGCCCACCAAGAAGTGCTTTGTTACCCATCCCATGTATTCTAGCATTAAAATCCAGTCTCTGGGGAGACCTGATGTCTTAAGTGGAAATTATGTTCAGCTTTTCTCATCTATGAAAACATTATGTGAACGTACCGAACACAGTTACCACCACCATTTCCTTCTTTCCCTGCAAGGCCAAAGTTCACAGAAGAGAAGTGATAGCTCCATCAATGTTCCATCTCACATTCTTTTAGCTGTAAGATCCGGTCACAGAACACTTACTTAAACGACATCTTTGGAAGGTCACCAAGAACCTGACATTCTCTAATCCCATAAATGCTTTTGAGTCCCAACAGATTGTGCAATTAGACATGCCTTGCTTAGCCCACCTTCCGTTTTGAAGCTTTGTATTTTCTTTGCGTTTGCAGGTCTGATCCTAGAAGTTTTTGTCTCCTTTGATGGTGCATCTTTTAGGCCTTTTATGTCATTGCTAGGATTGTTTTTCCCAGATTTCCATTTTTTAAAAATTTTTATATTCTCTCAAAATACCAGTTGCCACATTTCCAGCTATTTGATGGCTGGATCATCAGAGGCAACACTGAATATCAACTACATTCCACAGGATGATTTCACACTCAGGGGTATATGGGAAGCACAGATTGGGCTCAATATATAAAACAAACAATAACAAAAACCCAAAACAGAGAGGACCCAAAGTTAGGAGGGGTAGATCTAGGAAGAGTTAGGGGGAGGAACTGAGAGGTGGCTATGATTGATTACACTGTATGTACATATGAAAGTCTCAAAGAATTCATTGTATGTATATGTATGTATATATATATATAATATATATATTTTAAATCTGTGACTTAACTCCCATTTCACTCACTTGGAATGCCTTCATACTCCATCTACTCCCTGCATTTAAATATTTTAGCTAGCATTCAAAGCTTCATGTACACATTGGCAGTCCAGGAAGCCCTTTTTCAGTCAGCACACGAAATGGGGAAGAACTCATGAGCCCCTACCTAAAAGCAGTTGTTATTTTCCTTTCAGCTTTTTTCTCCTTTTACTCCTTTGTGCTATATCATTTTGTAATGCTGATTCTCAAACCATAGGGAATGTGGCAGCTTGAATGTAATTGGCCCACATAAGCCTATAGAGAGTGGCGCTATTATGAAGTATGGCTTTGTTGGAGTAGGTGTGGCCTTGTTGGAGGAAGTGTGTCATTGTGGGGGTGGACTTTGAGGTCTCCTATGCTCAAGATATGCCCAATGTCTCAGACCCCTTCCTGTTGCCTGTGGGTCATGATGTAAGAACTCTCAGCTCCTTCTCTAGCACCATGTCTGCCTGCATTTTTGCCTTGCTTCCCACCACGATGATAATGGACTAAACCTGTGAAAATGTAAGCCTCCACAATTAAATGTTTTTCTTTATAAGAACTGCCGAGGCCATGGTGTCTCTTCACAGCAATAAAAACATGGAGCATCAAAAGCACCTAGAAGAACTGTACCATCCATTAAGCAAACAAGCACAGAGTTCTGCCCCACCCCCACCCCCAGAGCTGCTGCTGATTCTGATTGATAAGATCCCAGGAAGTTGCTGGTGCTGTTGGTTTGGTGAATACAGTTAGAAGTACTTTACAGTAACTTGGATTTTATTTTCTCTCCATTGTTAACTTCTCAACATTAAAAAAAAAAAGGTTTTTTTAGTCTCTATATGCCTTGAAGTTCCCAGCAGAATATATATATTTAGCAACTATTATTAAAATTGAATAGTGCAGGGGTCTGAAATGTTGCTTTTGAATTTGGCACTGACCCTTTAGGTTCTCATTTTTTCCCATTAACTAGAAAGAATATATCTAAGTGAGTTACTGAAGGCAGAGCCAATTCTCCCCAGTTTTTGCTGTAATTCTTGGTCTGGGGATGTGAGCTCGTGGCATGTGTTTTAAGGAATGTACTGAAGGAAATGATGGGAGCTGAATCCAGGGGAAGCAGTTAAAAGGCTCCCCTAGAGGAACAGAATGACAAAGTTTCAAATGCTTGAGAAATTAAGTAATAAGGTTGCCATGGTAAGATAGCAAGAGATCTCAAATCTATAATTGTACTCAGAGAGGCATGCCAGTATCCTCCATGAGTATTCTTGGTCCCTCTTATTCTTTCAATGCTTTAGAAGCAAGTCGCTCTGAATTCAAGTTGTGCTTCTAATTGCCCTTATTATACTTAGAATGCTCTCCAGGACCAACATAATTTGTAGGAAAGATTAATTCCATGTCTTTCAAGGGGACACCAGACTATTCTTGCCAATTCATGTTTTCTCAGAGTGTGAATGTAAGGCACTCCCTTTCTACCTGTCTATTTAGTGATCTATTCAGAATATTTTTTTTCTCACATGAGTGAGACAGGATTTTGTATATGAAAACTGTTTTTACAAAACTTCTTTTCAATTCATTAGAAAATGAAGACTAAGTCAGCTAGACCAACACAAAGATGAACTCTCTCCAACCTTTTGCTCCTAGCTGTGGGTAGTGCACGCCATGCTTCTCATGAAGTGAATGCTGTAAAAATGAAGGAACGGTTGTGGAGATGGTCACACTGAAGGGTAGATAGATGTCAAACGCACTTTTCCTCTTTTATTTTAAGGGGGAATTCAGTTCCACCCAGATGGAACATTTGGAAGCTCACAGCTCTGCATTGTCACTCTCCATCAGCAGTAGTGGCACAGATGGTACCTTTCCATTTCCACGATTCGCCAGCATAGGCAGGCCTTCCAGCTGCCTGCACCGCCCCCATAACAGCTCCCAGATCACATGGAGGAGGACATACTGCTTGAGTTAAGCTAGAGACCCTTGGGAAATTACATTTCTCGATGCTTGGACGTTACTACTTTGTAAGGTTTCTTCCTTGAAGGAAGCAGATGGGATTGCCTGACCATGACTTTTATCTGCTGTTATTGAGGAAGCTCTGTGTCAAGGCTGCCTGCATCATCCCAGAGGCAGGCCTCAGACTCCAGTGATGGAAAGAACCAGGCAACATCTGCCAACCTTCTGCTAAAGGCTTCACTTGTTTAAACATCTTGTTCCTTGCTATTTATCTTTTTAGAAATTATGAAGATGCTTATCCTTTGTCCTAAATGAGATTAAATATTATATTGATATCATCAAGGATCTTTAATTTATATTATGACACAAAAAAAGAAATCTAAAGCCCCAGAGTAGAAACGTTGGGGGCGACAGTGGCTGGATTGTTTATATAGGATATTGACAGTCTGCTTGTCTAAAAAACCCTCTATTCTTCTGAAGGCAGCCTACCCAGGAACCATGTAATAGTTACCTGGAAGTGCCTGTAATTGCATTTGAGAGGAACTAACAGACAATGAAATCATTTATTGTCTATCTCATGCTGTCCTAAAACTAATTTCGTCATGATAAAACAAAACTGCCCAGAAAGTGGAGGATCTTTCATCTTGCATACCTCTAGGCCCTAAACCATTGCACGGTCTAGCATGTACTCATCATTTCCATCCTTGGCTTCCTTAGCTGACAGCGATAGGCACTTACTTTCAACATTCTGTTGTATCCTCATCCTGTCCTTGGTTGTTACTGAGGAGCTTCCAACCATTGGGGAAAGCCCATCTATTTGTCCTTTGGTCCTTCCTGTGTGGTTTACCACGGGATGTCAGCAGACACAATTCACCTGGAAACTAGGATGAGAGCTTGTTCATTGTCCCTGTGCTGTGTATGCCTGCTGTTGACATGAACAAGTTCCAGACTTTCCAGCCTGAGGACAGGAGAAACCTGGGACACAGTGGAGTTAGCCCATGTATCTCAGGAGAGTGCAGGCTAACACAAACAGTTAGCTGCTTCCCACTCCAACACTTGTATTTTAATCCACGATCGTATTCTGGTTTCCTACTTTTCCCTACATTCCTAAGTGGCCCACTGACACAGTAAGTTTTATCATTATTTGAGACAGAAAGCGATCAATATTTCCCAAACTTGTAGACAAATGGCAATAAGTAACAGAATGTTTAAATGAGAGTGTTTAGCAGAAGGTCTTCAGATATAAGCCTACCTATCTGAGACTGTATAGCCTGCTGCTGAGTGAACTAATTTATAAAGTTAGCATCAATCAGTACTGGTGTTTCCATTTTATTGATGAAGAAACAGAGGCTGGAGGAGATAAATGGTTGGTTCAAGTTAGCTAGTGATGGACCGGGTGTCAGAGTCTCAGCTGAGGCCTAACTTTGTACTCCTATAGTATGCAAACGTGCCAGAGACAAGTTTGCAGGGTATACACACACACACACACACACACGTGTGTGTGTGTGTATGTGCCCATGAATATATTAGTGCTTGGTTCCTGAGCTTTTGCATGTTTTGCCTGTAATTTTACGTTGGCTATCCTCTCTTTAATCACTCCAACTCTCAATAAGGAGATATGTACTCATGTTCATAGAATAACCCTAAGATTTTGTTAAAACACCGGCTACTGATGTTAGGCCATGCATTCTCACTTAGCAGATCTTAAGCACACCTGGAATTCAGCATTTCTGGTTAAGTTCTCAGATGACAAGATGCTACCAGTCTGTCGGACCATGCTTGCAATATGTACAAACCTCAGTAAACTCTAAAACCCATATAAACGCAGAAGCATGTGAGCTGTCAGCCTGTGTTGAGATTCTAGCTGTAGTGAAGTGCTAGCTGTAGTGAAAAGCATTTTGGAAAGGAAAAGTAACACCATGTGCGGTATGGGAAAATAAATGCTGTGCTTAGTGGAGACATGAGGCTTTTGGTGTCTCCACTGAATATCAGTTTTGTTGCTAAAATCTTTCCCCTATTGGTATGTGGAGAATTAACTTTCTCTTAGAACTTATGGATCTTGTGTTCAAACCTCAGCCTGCTGACCTGTACTTTACCCCTTTCACTATACAGGGACAACTGCTATAAGATTTAGTGCTGTAGCACGAATTGGTAGAAGGTCTTATTAATAAAAAACAAACCCGGAGCCAGGTATTGGGGTGAACGCTGGAAGATCAGAGACACAGAACCAGCCACAGCTAACCTCACCAATTCCTCAGCTGATCCTGTTTCCTCAGACTGGAAGCCTCTGAGTCCTCATCCAGAAAGAATCTCAGCTAAACTGCTGCTGAAAAGCCTAAAAGCTTAACCAGGCTCTAGTTCCTGGTCCTCACGCCTTATATACCTTTCTGCTTCCTGCCATCACTTCCTGGGACTAAAGGCCTGTGTCACCATGCCGGGCTGTTTCCCATGTGGCTTTGAACTCAGAGATCCAGATGGATCTCTGCCTTTGGAATGCTAGGATTAAAGGTGTGTGCCACCATTTTCTGGCCTCTATATCTAGTGGCTGTTCTGTTCTCTGACCCCAGATAAGTTTATTAGGGTGTACAATATATTGGGGAACACAATATCACCACATAGTGCTTTGCCTTAATTTGGCCATCCCTTACCCTATGTTATTGAAACTTAGGATAACTCCCAGGAAAGAAAATCTGGTTGCCTCACTCTCACTTAAAACCTTCAAGGATGCTTACCTGGGCAAGTCTAAATTTCTTGTCCTGGTCTGTAACATATTTCATGCTCTGTCTGCTTAGGCCACTTCTTACCTCTTCTTAGCTTGGGGAGTGCTGAAATGTCCACTCTCTAGGGCATTTGCATGCCCAGGTCTCAGGTAGTTAGGGTGGGTTGAGAAGGGCTGCCTGAAGACACCAGATCTAATCACTGGAAACTGTTATAGGGAAAGAGGATCTTTGAGGATGTAATTACTATTTTAAGATGGAGAGATTGTCTGGGATAATGTATGTGGGCCCTAAAGACGATCCAATTATGTGGTCGGAAATGTCTGTAATCTTCGACGGGGGAAATCTGACACGCAGAGAAGACGATGTGAAGAATAGGTAGACTTAGAGTAATGTGGCCACAAGCCATAGGATTCTAACAGCTGTCAAAAGCTGGAGGAAGCTCAGAGAGCTTCCTTCAAGAGTGTGTTTTTTGTCAACACCCAGACTTTACAGTTCCAGGCTCTAGAGCACTGAAAGAACGCAAGTATGTGGCCTTGAGGAACCTAGTTAGTAATGCCTTACACAGCAGTAGGAAACTCACACAGTTGTGCTGTCTAGCTCACTTGCCCCATCCCAGGACTCTAACAAGATGACTCCTATGTCTGCAGCTTACATGTTGTCTCTTTCAGGGAGCTTCTGAGTTTCCTCCTCCTCCTCCCACCTCTAGGTTCCAGTTTGAACAGAAAGATGACCTTTGTCTGCCTTGAGTCCTTGAACAAAGTGCTCTGTTATCGTCATAGATGTGTTTATCATGCATTCCTTTCTATATGACCGCTTCTAGATCAGTCTCCTTTTAAAATTTTAAGTTCCTGGGGGCCATTTGCATTCTTCAACCTCCCGGGTTTGTCACAGTGCCCATTAAACATGGCCACCAAGTGCATGTTTCCTGCTTTGAAAGGGAGGTTGATGCTGTGGACTGGTGGCCAGTGTAAACCACAAGGGTGACATAACTCTCTGGGTGAGTCAAGTGAGTGCAGGATTTCTCGTTGCCTATCACTCCTTCACCTCAGCTCTGGAGTTTCCAGAGGCCTGAGGCCTAGGGTCATCCCTTTAGCTTCTTATCCACAGAACTAGAGTTTATTTCCACCCTGGCTCTTCTTATATTCTCCTTCCTTCTCAGCTCTCCTTTTCCTGCCTCCCAAACAGCAGTGACTCACACCCTCAAGCGCTGCTCTCTCTCTCTTTTTTAATGCTTAGAACTGTACTTTATTTCACAATAACATAACTCAAAGTTCCCAGCTTCCTGAACACGTTGGAAACCTTACGGAAGGTCCGTCACAAAATTTGAATCCTTAAAAATAGACCTCTGCTACAAAATACGAGATTATTCTAAGCTCTGAACACTCGGATTCTTACAGCTACAAAAATAGCCACATGTTGAAAATCTTTATTTTGCTACGACACACATATAAAGCAACACAACAGTATACACAACCCAGTCTCTAAACACCTAACCAGACAGTTGCTCTGAGAAAGCCCACGGCCGAAGGTTTTGTGGAGCCTGCTCCTCTGCCCTCCGCCCCAGGTCAGAAGTCCTGGCGGATGTTCTCCTTGTTCGCCTCCCCGTGCTGCTGCTGCTTGATCTGGTAGATCTCATTCTCCAGCTGCACGATCGTCCGCTCAATCTCATAGTTCTTACTTACCAGGGACACCCAATTTGACTCCATTTCTCTCAATTTAGATCCAGCTGTGAGCTGCATGTTTTTTCGCTGCCAGTTTAAATCTTGAATATGTTTCCTTAACTTCTGAAGCTCTTTCTGCGCATGTTCAATCATATGAACGAGGTTTTCGTTATATACTTTCCAGGCATTACACCCGTGTTGGGACATCAGTTCCAGATTCTCAATTGGAACTGCCTGATGCTCTAACTGGGCCATGGAATTGTTTACACACTCTTTTTTTTTTTTTTGGAAAATTGACCCATTTTAATTATTTAAAAACAAAAAATACAATAAAACATCAAATTTCCCTTACCATCTACAATTGAGTTAAATCCAAACATCCTAAGACTGAACAGTCTCCTGCCCAGAGGCAGCGAATGGTGAGCCGCTGAAGACACAAGGGTGAACCCTGAGGATCCAAGTTCCAGCTGCGGGGCAGACAGTCTCCAGGCAAATACACGCCAAGGCTCTTCCTTTCAGTTTATTAAAGTGTTTCACAGGAAGTTCTTTCAAACCATCTCATCTCACATACCAGGTTTCATCAATGATATGCAGGGCCATAAAATTTGGGTTTCCATCCAATAGGAATAAAAAGCCAAGTTTTTACTTTTGTCTTTTTCTGACAGTGTGGAGAAGTAAAATTATCAGTTGACTCCTTTAGTAACATGAAATTTTAAAAGCAAAGAAAATATCGGCTGTGCTGGGTTCTGGTCTCTGCTTGTCTCTGAGGGTGTAACTTCAAATTGGTTAAATCACATTTACGACACTACAATGATTAGCACTAAATTTTTTTAGATGATATAAAAGAAAATACCAAATAGACATAAAAATGGTCCAAAGTTTTTTTGTTTTTTGTTTTCCAAATGGCAGGTCAATTTTTGCCTCCCGCCCAAAAAGATACAAAATGAACATATTGGGATAGTAACTCCATTAGTTATTCCGATTCACCCATGTGTACGTTCCCCACTGAGTGGAAAAGGAGCACACATAAGGCTGTCTTAGTACTGCTAGAGTGGTAAGCAGCTGTGTTCATGGCAGCTTGTTTTGGGCCCACTGATCCTCTGATACACGTGGGGAAGCATAGCTGTGTTCTCCCGCTGCCCACATCTGAACACATTCAGCTACCGTGGAAACTACAAAGCGAGGAAAATTATACTGATCCCAGGATTCATTTACTGGGATTTTAGAGCGCCCTTTCTTCCTCAGAGCCCCTGAGTGGTGATGAGGTGCTAGGGGCTGCTGTGTTTTCCAGCATGAGCTCCCATTCTCTGAGGGTCCTGAGAAGGGTAGTGGATTGGTCCTGGAGCCCTCATGAAAGGTGGAGGCGGTCCCATTGGGTGGAACATATGTGGTCCAAAACCTGGGGGTGGGTGTGTGGCGATCCCAGGGGCTGGGGGCAGGGCAATGTTCACCACTGCTGGAGGGCCACTGGGGGGCAGGTTGAAGTAGTTGGCAGATGCCTCCTCTTCTGCTGCAGGAGGAGGAGGTAGAGCTCCAGGGAGTCCTGGTACAGGCTCTAGCTTGATCCCGGAGTCTGTGGTTCCCTCCTTCTCCTTTTCTTTCCCTCTGGCTGCTTGGGATCTTCCCCACTTGACATTGAGTCTGCGGCCGTTCACGATCAGCTTGTTAAAGGACTTCTCAGCAGCCACCTCAGCAGCCTGCCTGGTGGCAAACTGGATGAAGGCACACTGCTGTCTCTGCACAACCCTGATTGTGCGGATCTCTCCGAACTGGTAGAAGTGGTTTCTGAGATCTGTTTCAGTAGTGGTGTCTCCCAGACCACCCACATACAGTGTGGTAATGGTCTTATCCTCTGGGGGGTCTAGACGAGGCATGGTTGAAGCTCGCTTTAGAAGCTTATCGGCTACAGGGTCATTAATTCCATAGTACCGGTCTTTTATATTCTGATCGGCAAGGGGGTCATCTGGATCGGTAGGCTTCTCGTGTCTGTAGGGACACTCCTCTCCTCTCTTACACTCTCCTTTCACCCAGAAGGAGCAAATGTGGGGCCGATTCCTTTTGTAGTACGGTGTGGTCCGGGCCAATTTGAGCAGCATGTCACTGGTGGATGTAGCTTTTCCCAGCATGCCAACTGGTCGTGTTCCATCAGAGTTAGAAATTTCTCTTTCCATATTTTGTGTGTAATATTCTTTGTTGACATCTGATTTGGGCATGTCATCTTTAAATGACAATCCTGCATCTCGAACTTGGATGGGTAGGCCATACTCTAGGTCTAAGAGGCAGGTCTGACAAACATTCTTCAATTTACTGCAGGTTTGGCACACTTCAGTCTTCTTGAAGCGCATGCGGACCCCAGGGCACCAGCGAAACACTGTGAATGGTCTGGCACAGACTTTGCATTCTTTTCCATATTTTTCTCTGGTCATTCGTATATAAGGGTTTGCTCCAAGACACGTCTGACACAGTATGGGGAAGTCCGCGTCCTCCCAGTTCTGCCTGTTGTAGGGGTTGGAACCCAGAGAGGTCGCCATATCGGAATGAGGAATTGGGTTCCAGTCAAAGGGATGGTCTTAAAGTATCCTCTGCCAGTTCTTCCCCTGCAAACAAGCATACCAATGCATAATTCCTGGACCGAATACACAGTCAAATTTTAGATTCTTCCCTAAAACCTGACAGTTTCTTTTTAGCCTTAAAGAAGGTAGATAATTGTTATTGTTGTTTTATTTTTCTCTCTTTTAAACCCCAAAGTAGCGGGGATTCCAAGATGTGGCAAAAGTGACATATTTTGCACTCTTTATGAAGCAACTGTAATATTGTAATTATGAAATCTGAGGGGAGAGCTAAGTAATTCATTCACAAAATGATGGAATTAATTATCGCTATAGTTTGGGTCTTTAGTGTCCTTCTGAAGCCTGTACATTTAAAGGACCCAGGATGACCCTCCCAAGAGGCAATGGAAACTGGAGAATATCCCAGTAGGAAGATACTTGGGGCATGCCCTTGAAGGGAACATGGGACCCTAGTCTCTTCCTTCCTGTCTTTTCCTTCCCAGTCACAAGGTGAGCAGTTTCGCTCTAACTTATACAAATGTGTATTTGTTCCAGAGGAAGCCTAGCTTCAGAATGCCGCCACAGTGGTTTCCCACTACAAAATGGCTGCCTAGAGAAAGGTTTCCCTAGGGCCAGCCTTGAAGATACCCAGTTATTGCCCCAATGGTGGCCCAAGGAGGGTCAGTCGCATCTCAGGCTAGAAGCAGAAATTGGCAGTTCTGACCACACAATGCGGGTTTTTACGAGGTGTGTGACATGCAAGAGTCCTGGGGTCACGTAGGCTGGCGTCAAGAGTCCAGAAAAATATTGAGATCAGAAAATATGTGGCAGTGCTGGATTCCCTGCAAGGTGGCCCTGAGAGGCCACTGTATGAATTAGAAGGGAAAGCCTTGCAATGGGACTTGAAGATATTGAAGATGCAAGGACTGTAGGACATCCCCAAGAAAGTCTGCTGGAGCTAGGCCAAGAGATGTCACATGTGCTGCAGGGAGCAAAGTTATAGGGGTAGTGCTGCCCAAGGCTATTAAGTTTAGCTGATCCCATCACCAGCTCCAGATACTGGACATGGAGCTGTAGGATTTGACATTTGCCCTCCTGTAACACAAATCTTAAATGGTCTTATTAATGAAAAAAAAAAACCCTCAGACCCAGATATTGGGGTGAAAGCTGAAAGATCAGAAAAGCAGAACCTCACCTTGCCAACTCCTCAGCCGATCCTGTTTCCTCGAATCCCCAGACTGAAAGCCTCGAGTCCTCACCTCTGAGGGTCTCAGTTGAACTGCTGCTTAGTTCCTGTCTCCTCATGCCTTATATACCATTCTCCACCCAGCCATGTCACTTCCTGGGATTAAAGGTGTGTGTGCTTTCTAAGCAAAGGCATGAGATCTCAAGTGCTGGGATTAAAGGCATGTACCACCACTGCCTGACTCTATTCCCAGGGTGGCCTTGAACTCACAGAGATCCAGATGGATCTCTACCTCCCAAGTGATAGGATTAAGGGTGTGTGCCACCACTGTCTGGCCTCTATATCTAATCTAGTGACTGGTTCTGTCCTCTGATCCCCGGATAAGTTTATTAGGGTACACAATATGTTGGGGTACACAATATATCATCACACCCTCCTGAGTTTGTCTTACATTACTTGAGCATTCCTTGTCATGCCCCTGTTCCTCCCTTTTGGAAGGAGGATGTTTACTTTGTGCTGTTATATATTGCAAGTATGGAACCCGAAAGTCTGATTTTATAGAGGTTTACCATAATAGGTTATCTTGAATTTCACAGGACTTTGAGCTCTTAAGTAGTGTTGGACTGTTATGACTTCAGGATCTTCATAGATGGGATGCATCCATTTGTGTCATGAAGTAGACATGAGACACTGGGGACCAGAGGTGGAATGTTATGATTTAGAAGTCAAGTTGATGGAGGCAGAGCTATGATGGCTACTTTTGATGATGAACTTGGTAGGATTTCGGATCACTTAGACACACCTCTAGATGTATCTATTTGGGTGTCTGCAGAGGTTTAATTGAAGACCTAGACTCACACTGAATTTGGGTGGCATCATTCCATGTCCTAACTAGGGACATGCGGGTAGATCTGGGAGGAGTTGGGGAAAGGGGATGGATATGATCAAAATACATTGTAGAAAATTCTCAAAGAATTAAGTTTTAAAAAATTGAAAGTAGAAAGCAGTGGACCAGCAGACACCAGCCAGCGTTCACTTCCCTTGTTTCTTGACTTTACATACAGTGTGACCAGCTGCCTCATAGACCTGCAGCCATAGCTACAGACGCTCACCACCACATCTTTCCTGCCGTGATGGACTGGACCCTCAAACAGTGGGTCCAAATAAACTCGTCCTCCCTTCCTCCCTTCCCTCCTTCCCTTTTGTCAGACATTTTCCCATAGTAATGTGAAAACAAAAACAAAAATAAATCAAAAACCAAACTAATTCAGGCCCTAGTCACCAGTTACCTTGGGACTGGGACTGCTTCAATGGAGTTTGTGCTTTATGTGAAGAAACCCTTCGAAGGACTGAGGAAGCATTTAATGAGCAGATACCGCATTTAAACTTATCCGGGAGTGGTCAGGAAACTTGGGCTGGATCAGGGAAGAACTGAGGAAGCTTGTCCTGAGTGTGTGCTCTTCCAGATATGGCCAAGGATAAAGCAGGAAGCAGAGGAGAGCTATTCAGAGATGGAGCTGACAAGACTTGATGTAATGAGGGGGTGGTATCTGGTTTCAGTCCCAAGGCTGAGAAGTTTACAAGGGGGCGGTGATGAACACTTCATTGTAGGTCTTGATGACTTGCAAGTGCCTGTCAGTGATCTGGAAGACTATGTAGTGGGCAGGCAGAGATGTGGCTTGCCCTTAGAAGAGAAACTTGCCATATGTGCCTAGTTTTAGGATTCTTCTGCCTAAAAGCAATAGCTGAAAATCCACAAGCCTGGGTTTATATGCACTGCATGTGAGAATTTAGTCATGGAGGGACACACCAACAACTAAATGATGAATTAACAAAGAACCCAAAGATTGAGAAGGAGCAGTCAGAGTGAAGACATCTCTCACAAGACAGGAAATACTTTGAAGTCAGAGGTTAATTATATCAAATATCCCAGAGAGGCTACAGGAGCTGAGGATTTACCATTTTTTGTTTGTTCTCTCTATACTCAAAAGCTATAAAAGTTCCAAAGATTTTTATCACAGGTCAGGAGGAATGAGAGACAGAGTGGATTTTGTAGCAGGAGTCTTAAAAGTTTTTATTAATACAATCAAACCTGAGCCAGGTATCGGGGTAAACACTGGAAGGTCAGAGAGACAGAATAAGCCACAGCTACCTCACCTTGCTGGATCCTCAGCTGGTCTTGTTTCCTCAGACTGGAGGCCTCTGAGTCCTCATCCAGAATGGGTCTCAGCTGAACTGCGCTAGAAGCCTGAAAGCTTAACCAGCCAAATGCTTAACCAGGCCAAATGCTGCTAGTTCCTGCTCTTCACCCCTTATATGCTTTTCTGCTTTCTGCCATTACTCCCTGAGATTAAAGGCTCACTCCCTGGGATTAAAGGTGTGTGTCACCAAGCCTGGCTCTTTCTAATGTGGCCTTGAACTCAGAGATCCAGAGGGCTTTCTGTCTCTGGAATGCTTGGATTCAAGGCGTGAGTGCCACCATTTTCTAGCCTCTGTATCTAGTGGCTGTCTGTTCTGACCCCAGATAAATTTATTAGGGTACACAATATTTTGGGGAACACAATACCACCACAGGATTTAAAAAAAACTGACAGCTCAGCAAGAAGAGGCAACAACTGGAAGTTTGACAACAAGACCACACTTAGAGGAAAGAGTTAGACTTTACATTATCCTTAATTATTTTTTTTTTGGTCATGCTAGGAATCAAATCAAAGCCCTATGCATGATGGTCAGGTGTTAACCTATTGAACTACATACTGAGCCCAGGTTCTAACTTTAAAAGGTGGTGCCTGAATTTGGTTGCCAGGGAGAGCTCAGCAGAACTATCCAAGGTCTCTTGGTCTCAGTCTGACTTGAGCTGTTCTCAGGCCTTGTTAACTCACTTCAAGCTAGCAGAAACGTGCTGGGATTGGGTGCTTTGAGCTTCTCCTTCAGTCTTGGGGCTTCTCCAATGCCATGTGCAGGGAAAGGTGCTTGGGGACATAAGCCTGGCAGTGTAGGGGAATAATATTCTTGCACAAACTTTTATGCAGGGATATGGAGCTGATGAATAAATATTCTTGCCTACCATTTCCCAGTGAAGCTTTTAGGATAATCTGCAAATGTCTCATCAGTCAAGGTGCTCTGAGCTCCATTACCTAGAATGGTGACAACACTTATCTTGGCTTTTATTGTTGTTTTGCCCTTCCATCATTAACCCTTTTACTCCTGGAGTTACATCCCAAGACATAGCCAGCCTCACCTAGCCAACTCCTCAGCCGATCCTGTTTCCATGAATCCTCAGACTGAAAGCCTCTCAGTCCTCACCCTTGAGGGTCTCAGTTGAACTGCTCTTTAGTTCCCGTCTCCTCATGATCATATACTGTTTCTGTGCCCTGCCATCTTCCTTCCTCTCTCTGCCCAGCTCCATCACTTCCTGTCGATCTGTATCGACCTGCAGACCTCTATGGTTAATTGTGCTGGGATGAAAGGCGTGTGCCACCACACCTGGCTCTGTTCCCAGTGTGGCCTTGAACTCACAGAGATCTGGATGATTCTCTGCTTCCCCAATGCTAGGATTAAAGGCATGTGCTACCACTGCCTGACCTCTGTTTCATATAGTGGGTGGCTTTTTTCCTTTGATCCTCAGGCAATCTTTATTTATCAGAGCACAAATAAAACATCGCCACAAGAACCCTGGCATAAAAGGGACCAGACAGAGAACTACTGATCTAGAGTTCAAGTTCTTCACTCCAGGACTGAGGACAGAAAATTGAAGATACTCTTTATTTTTCATTTAATAATATTTTAATATTTAATAACAATAAATGAGGTAACATTACAGTAAGAAATACATGAAAACACTAAAGTACTGGATTACATCTTCCGAGGATCACATGGGGCCAGTGGAGAAGAAGAAAGGCCTGACAGAGGGATTGAAGGTGCCAGGAAGATACTTGCATATGAGGGAACTCTTGGCAATGTTCAGGAAACTAAAACATCCCTCCCCACAATCAAGGAACACACCAATCTGGCCCAGTTGCTTCTCTATATAGTGCTGGAATACTGGGCATGTGGTGAGGAGTCTGTAATGATCACCCTCCTTCACACACACAAGAAGAAATGCACCCTCAGATTCAATCAGCTGGTTTCTGTTGCTGAACTAGGAATCCTTACAGACTCCTACAGCCCAGTCTGAAGAATTGTTCAAATCCAGCTCCCAGTAATGTTTCCCTGAGATGAAGCTCTGGGATCCCCAGGAAGCCAAATAGGATCTACCAGAATCCACAGATCTATCCTGACCGTGAGGTCTGAAGCTGCATCTTCTCATGACGTTGAAGAGCTTCGCATTGTCATGGCATATGTTTATAAATTCAAAGACGATGTTCACTCAGAAGTGGCTGGACTTTCAGTCAGTCCACTGATGGGTAGAGCGCTGAGCTCTAGATTCAGAGTCTGGGGCATGCTCAGCTGCTGCTGCATTGACTCACTCCTCCTGAACATGTCATCCAAACCCTGGAGCAGTAGCTCCTGTGGCTCCTGGGACATTGCCATCAGCTCCTGATACATTTCTCTTAGCTGTTGGCTCTTTTGGACCATCATGGCTTCCCTTCTCCTGAGCTTCTCTAAAACATGTTGGCCTTCATTTTGCATACACTCAATATGTTGCTCTTCCTTGTCCTGACCAGTGGGATCTTCAGCAGAGACCCTAGAAAGGGGAATGGCAAATGAAAGGAACAAAAGACACAAAGAATTGACAGCAAGACAGTATTCTGATCAAGCTGCAAAATTTATTTTTCTCAGGTGGCTTTTATAGTAAGCAGACCAGGAAACTTTCTTTGGGAAAAGATCAGGGGACTGTTGAGTTGCCAAGCAACCCAACTGAAAGGACCAAGCAGATGCCATAACAGGCTGCTCAGTCTCCTCTCAGATCAGGCCTCAATTTCAGTTTCCTGAGACTTGAGCAAGCAGTCTCTGGGAGGGCCGTGAATGGGGCCCCTCACCAACTTAGTGTTATGTGCATGAGTCAAGGACAGAGCCTGGACCACTGAGCCAGCCCCCACAGTCAGTACGTGCTTGGCCAGCCAGCCCCCATGGCGGCTCAAGGACAAAGCCTGGGACTTGTGCTGGACTGCCCCCAAAGTGATAATTGTACATACCCTCACCCAATTAAAAGAAACCAGGATTCCTAAGTGCAGATAAGAACCCCTTCGTCCCAGGTGGCTTTATCAGCTACAGAAACTTAAGAAAACACGGAGTCAGGATATTCAACCATCTGGCAGAGGCTAAGTGGTCATAAAACATCCCAAACTTCCGGGACCCCGGAGATGGGTTGTAGAACTCCTGACAGGGCAAACAGATAAGCTAAAATAAGACCAAGTCCAGGCCCGGAAAAAAATGACCAATCAAGGATGGACCCTTACTAACCCCCTCCCCTCTTAGAGATTTTATGGGTTTTGCCTATAAAAACTAACTTCCCCAAGAAAGGGCAAGCTCCTCCTGGCCTCACAGCTACAAGTGAGTGCTCTGATGAGCTTCCCTGACCATGGCTTGTAATAAGAATAAACCTTGCTTTTGCATTCTGTACCTAAAGTCTCCGGTGGCTTCTTTGGGGACGTGATCTGGGCATAACAGCTTTTATAGTAAGCAGACCAGGAAACTTTCTTTGGGAAAAGATCAGGGGACTGTTGAGTTGCCAAGAAACCCAACCAAGTAACCTAACCACAAAACATTGTTACTAATGGTCACTGTCACAGAAAGATAAGGAAATGTTAAGTTATTAGAAAATAACTCAAGGCTTGTCCAGGCATGTCAAAAGTTTCTGGTTAATGGCTCAATACTGGACAACAGAAACTTAACTCAGTCAGGCAATATGGCAGGGCTCTTAAAATTGTCCTCGGCATCTCCTCCCTTTATTTTATTTTATGAGGGAGTGTGCCCACCTGATTGGTGGTGGACCTTAACGGTCTGGGGGAGACATTGACCTGACTCCTAGAGCTGCTTCGGGCTTGAGATAAAGGCTACCTTTTGGGGAGGAGAGGCCTTAGGCATTTTGGTGCCTCTAGATTCCAACCTCTATGCAAGTCAGGTTTGTCTCCTAGGGAATCCTAACCAAGGGCTAAATCAGCCTTCCCCTGCAGTGCTTGGCCTTGCACCCAGCGGTGTCCATACAGGCTGATGCCAATAAGCATAGGTTCAGACTTTATGCTGCTCCTAAAGGAGAAGAGGACTGAGAAATATCACAGGGACCACATCCTGGATCCAGCCTTTCGAGCCGATGGTAATGAACCTGTATAGGCTTTGATGCCAGGGAGTCTATTTGTTTTTTGATGAATCGGATTAGCCTGCCAATTATAAAGGGACCCAAAGTTACAAATAACAAAAGGCTGACTAATGGTCCTGCAAGAGGCATCAAAATTGAGAACATGGATGATCTCCACCAGTCATCTGCTGCAGCAGAGAATTGCTGCTTATGTAGCTCTAGGCTAAGTTTACGTAGCTTACTTATCTGGGTTTCTACCATTCTAGACTCATTAATATAATAACAACATTCTTCCCTCAGAAAAAGGCATGTCCCACCCTTTTCTGCTGTCAGCAGGTCTAAGGTCCATCGGTTTTGTAGGGCAACCTGTGCAAGAGAGTTTAACTGCCTCTGGAGAGAGGATAAGGATGCTGCAGAAGCCTCAATTGCTACCTGAAGTTGCTTGGATAGGTGAGCTGTTGTTATGAGGGAATGACCCAGAACTCCTCCCGCCAAGCCTGCAGAGACCAGAGATGTGGCCAGGGAATTTCTGGCCACAAGGGGCAAGAAGACAGCTCTTTTTTGCTTGGGCAGGGGGACATCCCATCCCGAGAACTCTGCAGGAGTCCTGAGCATAAGTTGTGGGACCAGAGTGACAGGTAAGCAGAGCATGCCCTGTGGGTTAGGAATGGTCAAAATTTTTGATAGAGTGCCATTGCACCAAAAGAAGAATCCAGGGAGGAGGGGGGGCAAAAAGATGATTGGGTAATACGTAATATGGTCTGGTTGCAAAAGGGGAAGGGAAACACTGGAAAAGCAAAAATCAATCTTGGAGCGGCCTGGGTCAAGAAACAAGGATACTTCAGGGATGGGGTGGAAGCCATGGGAATTATCAGTGGTGGTGCAATTAAGAACCTGAGGCAGGGGTACTGCTATCAGGGAAGGACGTCCCAAGGCTGCACATAGGAAGCACGATGAGAGATTCCCAATGCCAGTAACATTGGCAAACATAAGGCCTTCTCAGAGGAGGGAAAGCCAAGAAAATGAAGAGGAGGGGGATGATAGTTGTGTCATTAATTTTTTTTCTTGTATAAGGATATTATGATGAACCATAGATTGTACTTGTACTTAAGAGTGCCAAATGTAAAGTCTGGAGGTAGGCCATGTGGCTGCTCGAGCCATATACATGGCTCCTTCTACTGGACTAGTCCATCGTGAGTCCCACAGGTCCCAAACCACTAGGGAATATCCTGTAGATGTCTTATAAAATTTAGGGCCATTCCATTCTTTTCCAATTACCTGTCCCTTAGCAGGAGGAATGGCATCATGAATTTTGCAGTAAGAATAGGGGCATCCTACGCTTTTCTCCTTCAAATAAGTTTTGCAATTGTAAACAGTCTGATCATACAAGAAACAGATAGGAGGAGCCACCTTGCCAGGGGAATTATGGAAGTCAGTTGAGAAAAATGGGATTCTGACATCCTTGCAAGGGGTAATCAGTGGTAGCCCATGGTGACCAAAGGTCTGTGTTTTAGCATAATTAGTGTAATTTTCAGTCAAATAAAAGTTCCATGCAAATGGGGATGTGTCGACTGGTCTCTGGTTCTACTAAGAAGATACAGGCAGCAGCAAAATCCAGAATATCCAGGGAAATTCTCCCAGTTTTTTCTTCAGCATCTGTAAAGAAGAAGGAAAGGGCAAACGACCTCAGGGGCTATCCTTTGCCCTTGGTGATTGGTTACAGTTGACTCGTTTAACTAATCTCTCGGGGAGCCAATGAGGACCTCCCTCTGTTTGGTCATAGATGCATGCTGACCCTCGACCCCAAATCACGACTGGTTCGGGCCCTTTCCACTGGGCAGTTAAGGGGTCTTGCCACATGACCAATGCTTGGTGGCTCTGAGTTTGTGGGTGCCAAAAGCGATCTGCTGCAGACCTTACATTCTTGTCCAAGGTAAGGAAATTAAGGACAAAAAAGGGCATGATGTAGAAGATGTTGGGGGTTGCCTCACATATCATACAGGCTTCCCTTCTTTAATTTATGAAGCATGGATTTTGATGAGTCTGATGAGCACGTTCAACGATGCCCTGGCCCTGGGGGTTGTAAGGAATGTCAGTGACATGCTTAATCTGAAGTTGTTGGCAAAAAGATTGAATTTTTTTTTTCCAGTATATCCTGGGCCATTATCAGTTCTTAGAATTTTTTGCTTTCCTAGGATGGGAAAGCATTGTAAAATATGGGAAATAACATTTTGGGGGCCTCTGCAGCCTGGAGAGAGGCAAATACAAAAGCACTAAAGGTATCAACTGTAACATGTATGTATTTAAGTTTGCCAAATTCAATTAAATGAGTAACATCCATTTGCCAAATTTTATTGGGAACCAAGCCCCGAGGGTTAACTCCCAGATGTTGAACCAGGAGGGAGACAGCACAGTCAGTGCAATTTTAACAATTTCTCGGGCCTGTTCTTGGGTAAGCTTAAACAGCAAATGAAGGGAATGAGCATTTAAATGGTGAAGAGTGTGTGCTTGGGCAGCCTGGGAAAGGGATCCTGCAAGAACAGGAAAAACTAATTGTGTGGCTGCATCAGCCAAGGCATTTCCTTCAGATAGAGGACCAGGCAATTTTAAATGGGCCCGTAGATGGCCAACAAAAAAGGGGTACTGTGTAGCCATAATCAAAGAGCGCAGCTGAAGAAAGAGTGGATCTGCATTCGTAGAGGGTTTAATAAAGGGAACAGTTTCCAATAAGGGAACAGAATGGGCAACATAAGCACTATCAGTATACAAATTAAAGGGTTGAGGATGAAATAATTGAAAAACTTGAATGACTGCATAAAGTTCAACAAGTTGTGCTGAGGAATATGGGGAGAGGCAGGAGGAAGCCTTTTCATCCACAACATAGGTGGCAATACCATTGGCTGAGCCATCTGTAAATATCAGGGGAGCCACCCTTATAGGTTGTAAGGCAGTTAATTTGGGGAAAACAAAGGGATGAATTCTGGCAAACTGTAACAAGGGATCACTAGGATAATGGTTATCAATAGTACCAAGGAAGGAGGAGCAGGCAATGGGACATTCATCATTTGTTTGAGGCAGCCAATCTAATTGTTCTCACGTATAGGGGGCGACTATGGGGTCAAGATCTTTTCCAAAGTATTGGCAAATTGTTTCTCTGCCCTTAATAATTAGCTTGGCCATTAAACATGGATAAGTGGCCAGCACATTTGAGGAAGAGGTGGACCAGAAGTAGGGAATTCCCTCTTTTTTTCTTCTCTGATGGTTATTTGTTGCCAGAAGACTAGATGTGGGGGGTTCAGGAATATTAATACTGACAGAATGACTGAGTGGATGGCAGGACTCTTTCAGGGCTTTTTCTTCCTCCTTAACTTTTTGAACATCAGGGGAATGAATATAAGTTTTTAAGACATCATTAATTAAATTCCAATAGGAAAAAGTTTGAACAGGGACCTTTTCAGGACCAAAGGTCTGGTAAAAAATCATTTAAACAGTCACCAACCCAACTCCAGTGTTTTTCATTTACGGTTCCTTGTAGTGGGTAGCCATTCCAGCTTAGACCTGGAAGTTCCAACCTCCATTGAGGCTTCAGTAATGGTCACACCTACAGGCCGGGCTGAGAGAGGATGCTGAAGACCCGAGTTCCAGATGTGGGGGCTCTCTTGGTTCCTGGACCCTGGATGCCGGAGGTAGGCCAAGCAGAGTTCGCCAGAGAACACAGACGGACTGCGCTACACCTTTCCCAGACCCTGCAACCTACCTATCCCTTTAATTGTAAGTTATGCCACAAAATAAACCTCCCTTTTAACTACGTGGAGTGGCCTTAATAATTTCACCAATAGTTCCTTTTTGGGGAAAGTATTCCTGTAAATATATTCTAAATGGATGGAAGATTGAATTAACTCTGAGGTCAAGCTCTACAAGCAAATCTCCACAAGGTTTCCTTAGTCACTGCTTAGCTGGGTGTGGTAGCTCACTCCATTAATCCAAGAATCCTAGGGAATGGACTGCTGTATAATCCTAGAGAGCTCACTGAATCTAAGGGTGCATTTCTTCTTGTATGTGTGAAGGAGGGTGATCATTACAGTCTCCTCACCACATGTCCAGTATTCCAGCATTATATAGAGAAGCCACTGGGCCGGATTGGTGTGTTCCTTGATTGTGGGGAGGGATGTTTAAGTTTCCTGAATGTTGCCAAGAGTTCTCTCATATACAAATATCCTCCTGGCACCTTCAATCCCTCTGTCAGGCCTTTCTTCTCCACTGGCCCCATGTGATCCTCGGAAGATGTAATCCCAGTACTTCAGTGTTTTTAAGTATTTCTTAATGTAATTCTACCTCATTTATTGTTAAATACTAAAATATTATTAAATGAAAAATAAAGAGCATCTTCAATTATCTGTCATCATTCCTGGAGTGAAGAACCTGAACTCTAGATCAGTAGTTCTCTGTCTGGTCCCTTTTGTGCCAGGGTTCTTGTGGCAGTATTTTATTTGTGCTCTGATCCTGGGGATCCACCAAAAGAAAAAAGCCAGCCACTATATGAAAAAAAGATGTCAGGCAGTGGTAGCACATGCCTTTAATCCTAGCATTGGGGAGGCAGAGATTCATCCAGATCTCTATGAGTTCAAGGCCACACTGGAAATAGAGCCAGGTGTGGTGGCACACACCTTTAATCCCAATACTAGTTAAACACAGAAGTCTGGAGGTCAATACAGACAAACAGGAAGTGATAGAGCTGGGCAGAAGAGGAAGTGATGTAGCTGGGTTGGGAGAGGAAGAAAGATGGCAGGGCACAGAAAGGTATAAATGGCATGAGGGGACAGGAGCAGTTCAACTGAGACCCTCAGGGGTGAGGACTCAGAGGCTTTCAGTCTGAGGATTCATGGAAACAGGATTGCCTCAGGAGTTGGCTAGGTGAGGTTGGCTATGACTTGTTCTGTTTCTGTGATCTTTCAGCTTTCACCCCAATATCTGTCTCTTGGTTTTTTTCTATTAGTAAGACCATTTATGATTTGTGTTACATGTTCTGCAGAATAACAGGAAAATCATGGACTATTGACATTAAAAATATATGGATGCTTGAGTGTGGTAGTACACAGCTGTCAACCTAATACTCCAGAGACTGGGAAAGAAAGTGGGATTTTCAAGGGCAGCATGGGTTATACCTTTCTCATAAGAATGAAGCATATTAAAACTCTGATGTTCAGCAGAACAAATCGGCACAATCACTTTAGTAAACTAGCAAGATCTAATGAAGCTAAACATGTCCACACCCCATGACTCAGTAATGCCATTTGTAGGTATCTGCATGCTAGAAATATATGCTTTTATTCACCAAGACACTGTATTAGCATAGTCGGAGAAAAAATTGTTCAGAGCAGTGCTTGGGAAGATGGCTCAGTGAGTAATAGCATTTGCTGAGCAAACACAAAGATCTGAGTTCAAATCCTCAGCACCCATATAAAAGCCAGGCAAGGCCTCTCATGCCTTTTACCCCAGCTTTAAGGGTTGGATACAAGCATGTCCTTGGATCATGCTGGTTAGCTATGTAGGTAAAATGTAGTTTCAGGATCAATGAGAGACCCTTTATCAAGGGAATAACCTGGTGTGTAATAGAGCAGGACATCTGACATCCTTCTCTGGCCTCACCTAAACACACATATGCCCACGTGCATATGTACCATACATACAAATAAGGTGTTCATCACAATAGCCAAAGTACAACTTCAGTGCTTATCATCAATAGAATGAGAACTAAATGACAGTTGATTAAACATGGGATACTGTGGTGATATATTTGACACTCCAATGAAACTTACCTGGGGATTAGAGGACAGAACCAGCCACTAGATTAGACATAAGGCTAGATAGTGATGGCACACATCTGTAATCCTATCATTCTGGAAACAGAGATCCCTGTGAGTTCAAGGCCACATTGAGAACAGAGCTAGGCGAGATGGCACACACCTTTAATCCCAACACTTGAGAACGCATGCCTTTGCTTGGGAAGCACACACTACTTTAATCCCAGGAAGTAAGATGGCAGGGCAGAAAAAGTTCTATAAGGTGTGAGGAAACAGGAACTCACTGTCTTGAGACTGAAGATTTCAAAGAGGATAGAATTTGTAGTTGGCTTTGTCTGCTTCTCTGAGCTTTCTGTTTTCACCCCAATGTCTGGCTCTGGGTTTTTTGTTAATAAGACTTTTTAAAGA